>JABFOV010001535.1:0-24669 GCA_022817685.1 Aradophagus sp. ZL-2020
ATAAGTGATGCTGATGATTTGTAGGAGTGGAACATCGGCACACTATGGATGTTATGATAATGAGGTACATGAGTCAGACTGTAATTATTTGCATTTTTTTATTTTTTTCTTTTTTTTTTTTTTTTTTTCCACTTTTATTTTATTTCTTTTTTGTTTTTATTTATTTTTTTTTAAATATGAAAATTTATTTTTGTTTAATTATTTTTTTTTTTTTTTTTTTTTTTTTTTTTTTTTTTTAATTTTTACACATCATTTTCATCTATTTAGCAGTATTAAGGATTTAGCGTCAATTTTTGAATTCAGCCTTTGCAATCTAGATCGTTACCTTAATAGGTTCAAAATTAATGTGAGAGATAATAGTTCTTTCCATGCAAACAAAAAATGTAAATTCCAATAATTAGAGTAAAGAAATTGGCGAAACAAATACTGCTAATTAACTTTGCCTGTGTAAATATTTCATTCGACTACACGTTCTGTAAATCATTGTAGTTGCCCGTTTTAGTCAAACATTGCGAAAAATACGATCAATGCGTTTACAGTACACAATGGCAGAATTTTGATGTTCCGCGGCGGCGGAAAAAAAAAGCGTATTTCGACCTGTCGAATGGATTGGCCACTTTCGCACAACCGCAAAATAATTTTTCGTTTAAAATATACAATTCAATTGATTTTTCGATAAAGTTAGTCTTTGCAAATGAAATTCATATACTGGCCATTCATTAGAAAGAAAAAAGTGAGATAGAGAATTGTTACAAAGAGTTGCAATAATGGATTACAAATGGCAATAAAGTACCGTAAATTTGGATAAAAACAGATAATTGTATTTTTTCTGCTAATAATATTTACATGCAAACTTTATGAAATGTAAGATAAAATTGCAACTTCTGAAGATAGACAAGAATAAATAGAATTGAATTTTTTCTTTGTTTCATCCTTTTCTATCTTGAGAGGTTACGACTTGACATTATTCAGTCGTGTATCGCAAATGACTCAGTCGTGTATAAGTTTCCCAATGTACGTATTTTCAATTAAGTTTTTCTAAAAATGTTACACAGATTATGGTATTACAGCTAACAACTATAGGTACCAACTTTTAGAAATATCCCGAGCAACAAGTTCGCATTATAGTGAAACTTTAAATCCAACCGGAAACAAAGGCGGGTCTAATTCCCGACGTCAAGTTTGATTGAAGTAAAGCTGACAAGCCCGGTCGCAGCGAATAAGAAGGCATTTATTAATGCCACGAAGATACGCGTGGAATGAAACTTATGAATATATAGATGTAATATTAAAAGCGGTTCTTTCGATTCGAGCGATGCGAAATTGTTACTGCACTATTACCGGTCAAAACGGCCTGACTTTTGGACGTGAAAAGTGAAGTGCTTGCGATTGACGATAACTATTCTGTATGGCACTTTATTCTTTCAACGAGGTTGTCGTCTGGCATGCATCTCTATCATCCTTCATTACCTTGCTGAATGTACCGTGACCGATAATTATAGCTGTATCAGAATCCGAGTGCGAAAGAGGAAACTCATTTTATGAATGAATCAAGTAGCGACATTTATCAGAGTACACTCAGAGAAATAGATAGTTAAAAAAACTATATAGATAGTTCTTTCAACTATTTCGGATAGTCAGTTTTATTATCTGGAGATAGTTAAGGATTTTTTGCAAAAAGTCAAGAAATTAATCATCTAATTAATTTAAACAAAAATTTCTAGTTAGTTGATGTGAATATCTAGATAATCAATGTGAATTCTAAGGTTATGGAGTATGTCAAAAAATACTATATATGTTATCAAAATAATTAGTTATTTTCTGACTATCTAGATTGACTATCTGGGTAATCAGTTTAAATATCTATTTCTCTCAGTGCAGTTAGAAAGAAACGAATACTGAAAAAGGTAAAACTAACTAACATTTTTATTAAGCAACATGTGCAGGTAGCAAAAATTTTCATGCCGCATAAAAAGCGTGAAGCAAAAGTTCCGGAATGGATAAATATCACGAAATATGTATTTTATCGAGAAAACCGTATTGTAATGTATAGTGTATATCTTGTTGACCCAACAGAATTATTCTGTAATGAAAGTTTTTATAATATTGCTAGGAACACCTTGCATATAGTGAGGAATATGCATCTGCACAATTTGTCACTGCAACGAATGATTCGGCGCAGCAGGTTCGGCCCACCTGAGTTGTAGATGGCGCTTGCGAATTGAAATATAGAACGTAACACGTACAGTAGATTATAATTTTCTCGGTATATACAAGTCTTGTTAGTTCTTGACACGAAATTGACAAATCCCATGAAACATCAAGATTGATACCAGGTGGATCAAAAAATGTACATTTCGATCGAAAAACAGTGTTTGAAGAGTGTACTTAATTCGTAACCAATTCGTAATCATTCATTATACAAAAAGTTGGTAAAATTGAATTCCAGTGACGCGTGAATGCATTTTGATTTAAGACAATTCTGATTGATTGGGATTGGCTGCAGGGCCAGCGAAAAATATTCCGAAGTGAAATAACAGACGGAATATTAAATTTCGGCGCAAGTCGTAATTGTATGATTTCGCAGCTGCATCCAGGTCATGAATGGACGGTAATTGCTGCGGCGCGAGCTACGTTATCCCTTTCTAGTCGATAAATCTTTGCCGATTGAATTGGTCGCGCATTATGCGAATGCGCGACCAATTCAATCGGACCTTACAACCCCTTTGATTTTCACTCTCCGGAATCGGCTTCAAATAGCGTTCGCGAATCACTCGCGTGATTCATGTAAATGACACGCGAGTACTAGTCGCAAGAAGTCGGACAAGTTCCTCCGGAATCGCGCAGTGAAAAACTCTTTGCCGATAACGGCTCGCATGCGGCCACTTTGCGATCCAAAATTTCGTGCCGTTATTACGCAGTTCGGGCGACGTTGACGTTTCAATTAACGTTAATGGCATTTATTTAATTGGCATGGCATACAAAAAATGTAATTTAGCGTCCACGTGAGTAAATTGTAAAATGGAAAATTAATTTGTTCAAAGGGTAATTAATTGAAATAATATCGATGCGACTGTTACGTTACGGGCGACCAATTATCGATTTGCCTCGTGTAAAATTTTCGATGCGAAATGTAACGAGACGTGGAGAATAATTTGGCGCATTTTGCAGGAGCGCGCGCGCTAAAAACAAGCGAATGCAAACACTGAAACTGAACAAAGATAAACAGCGCGTATTCATTTGTGTCCGTGTTTGTTTGGTGTTTATATATATACACTTGTTTTTATTAATACAAATTTAATTAGTTTTTTATGTCCGGTACGATGTTCGAATTTCATTTTCAAAACACCGAAATGTTCTGGAATGAGGGATAATCATAACAAGGATTTATTAGTTGAAAAAAATTCCAATTTGAAGTGAAAAGGTCTTCGTTAAATCTGCTTTGTAAGAGAAGCATAGTTTAGGGATTCAGAATGTGTTTCTCTACCTAAATTTAGCGAACGCGATCGCAGGTTCCTACTTTCACTTGTATACATATATAAATGTTCAAATTCGGTTACTAAAAAATTAATCTATTTGTATTTTTTTTTTTTGAAGTTTTCAGAAGTTATTTATTAAAATGTTTAAACAAGTGTATTGCATTAATCAAGCTAATCTAAAAGAATTGAATATGAAAAGTTTGAAATTTCCGATTAGAAATACAGTTTTTTGGAATATATAATGCTGACAATTGAAGTTTGACTCCCTACGGATAAAATTTTTCAAGTTAATTTCTATGTGTTCCAGTAGAAATTGATATGGCAATGGCAGGGGTACAACTCATGGAATCGATGTGGTTCTCAGAGAGAAAATTTCATTGATTTGGCCGTAGCATGGCCTTTGCAGGGAAAATTTCACTGATCTGACCTCTATGTGGCTTTTACGCAAAAAAATGTGACTGATCAATTTTTATGATTCCCACCAAAATAACCGGCATCATATTTTCCCGAAGTCTAATTAAATCCTATCGCAATGTAAGACTCCCTATTATTATACTAATTTATCTTAATCGCACATCCACTCTTACACTCTGACGCGATCACCTAACAAGACCGCCATTAAATTAATGGATTCCGAATTCTAGTCCAACTGTAATCCCTTTTAAAAGAACTAATTCACATTCTTAAAAAAGGTAATACTTAAGAGAAAACTGAAATATACTTGGCGTTTAATTTATTGCAGTAAGAAGTATTATCTATAACCAAAACAGTTATTCTGAACTCAACAACTCAACGTTTCTTGTATCACTCACAAAAATCTGTACCTTCATTCAAGAATCATAAGTTTTGCTATTATTTTCTTCGATTATAACCTAATTTTATCCTATCAAGACATTTTTTCTTAGCTCAATCATTTAGTATCTTGGATCAAGGAAACTTTTCTTGCCTCAAGAGATATTATTCTTGGCAAAATATCAAGATACATCTTGTCTTAAACCAAGAAAATTTTCTTTCACTCAATGGTTCTTTTTTGTGAGTGATTGAAACCTAAAATTTACACGACCAACCAATACTCTTTCTCTAGATAAGAAAGTATTTTTTGCGCGCCACCTATATTGTGATTTTTTTCTGAAGCAAAGTAACTTTATAAAACATTCTTGATTACGAATTATTTGAAATTAATCAGGTCACATTTTTAATTTACAATTATGAGGAATAATTCACTGAAACAAAATTATCATTGGACCTAATTAATTATTTTAAGGTTACATTCATGATGGTATTCTGACATATTGAATTCGAAAACCGAGTATGGTTTATGTTACTACCTCAACTTTTTTGATGCAAGAAAGTTATTCTCAAAATTTATAAGTTCTATTGTCGAGAAAGTTAATTTTCGGCAAAATATCAATACTGTTTCTTTCATTTTTCAAGAAAGTTTTTCTTCCATGAATCACTCAGAAAACTGTTCGGTTGAATCAACTAAAATTGAGTTTGCTTAACCAAATTTTGATTAGCTTTACCAAATGTTTTTTTAAGTCAACCAAATTTTGGTTGATTCAACCCTACGCTAACCCGAGTGAGGAGTTCGTTCTAAGAATGTTTCGTGACAAAGTGGAACGTTCCATTTGGGTTTCATTTCGGTTCCAGGAAAAGGAACCCAAATGGAACCCAAATAAAACCGTGATGGAACCGAAAAGGAACTTGAATGGAACCCAAATGAAACCGTGATGGAGCGAAACCGCAAATGGAACCCACAAGAAACCCTTAATGAAACCATGAAGAAACCCATATGGAACCCAAATGAAACCGTAATGGAACCGGAAATAAATCCAAAAAAACCGAATGAAACCCAAAATGGAACCGAAAAGAAACCCAAATGGAACGTTCCACTACTAAATTGGAACGTTCCACTTTGCTACGAGGGATGCCCCTTTGACCCAGTACATTTTTCGCCCTCGCCCGAGAGTGTCCGAGAATCGCCGGGAAATCGTCGCGCGAGTTTATTTGCGCACTGATAACAATTCGGCTGAAGAATAATAAATCACAACGGCAAAGACGGCCGAAGAAAAATGGCTTCGTTGCACGCTTCGAGGGCCATTGTGTGTTAACCAATTGAATTATTAGCGGTACTTGGGCGCTGAATTGTGGCTCGCGTACGCGGCGATAATTGTTAACGAAGCATAAGTTATTGCGCGATCCGTGGCCAGCGATACGGCGAAATACAAATGCGCGCCGTCCGGCGTAATGATACTCGGCGATAAATTAGCGTTCGCGCGCGTCTTAAAATAATTCGGGCGCGCGTCTGCGGAATCCGCGCCGCGACCCGCCGGCATGTTAAATGCGCCGTGTCCCGGAATGTAGCGTGAAATAATGTCCGCGTTTATCGAGGCATACAAATGACAAAGGTTTGCCCGACGTCGGTAGCTATTTGTCGAAATCCGTGTTCGACAAACGTTCGCGGGCGCGCGGCCACAAGAAATCAAGGCCGACGTCCTTCTAATGCAAAGGGACGGCTTTCGCGCTTGGTTTCCGCCCGGCCAAGTAAAAACGTCAAATTCTTTCGGCCCAGCCATCAAACGTTCGTTTTCATTTCACTTTGCGCAAACAAACTGCGCCGCTTGTCACCGAGAACGCACGGCTTGTTAACTGTCTTGAATGCGCTCATACTTTGTGCCAATTAATTCCAGCCAATCACAGTATTTTATTATGTTATTCCTCAAAACTAAGTTAATCTAGCGGTTCTGTTTTCCTTATTGTTTTATTACCAATTTTCCCTTTTGTTCGATTATAAAAACTGCAAAACTTGCGATGGACAAAAATGTTTGGCGACTTTTTATAAACTATAATTAATTAAAAAATTGCAATGGCGAACGATAATTTCATTGTTAGAAGTCGTAAATTTAATTTCTTTATAACTGTTTCTATTCGTCGGTTTTTTATATTCAATTTCACTGGGGTTACTGTCATCACTTTAATTTTTTTTTTTTTTTCAACGTAAGTGAAAAAATTGAAATACTCGGCCCCTCAACAATGCAAAATTAATATGTTCGGCAGGAGTAGCCCTGCCGGTCGGCGTCTCACTCAACGTCGTCGTTTTAACGAAAATAGATTGTGGCATGTTGCCACACGTGTGCCAAGATTTCTGAACACTGGGTAGTTTGCGGAATAGACTTTTGCGCGGGAAAGCGAGACACTTCGGGAGCTCGTCTTTGATGCTAATTACGGTATTAATACCTACCTCATCAAATATGACACCTGCAGGCTCTTAGTTACAGATTATTAGATAATTAATTGCACGTCGGACGTTTTTAACCGACAACGCGCTCGACTTGACTCGAGTAATTTTTCTCTTCGATCCCGTCCAAAGCCCTTGCAAGTCGATTATCGAATTACAATTGTGCGTTTTGAGGGTTCTTTGAAAGTATTGTTGTTTTGAAAAAGTGCGACAAGTCAATAATGAAGGGAAGAGGACGACCAACCGGATTACAAAGTTTGGATTTTGAAGTTGGCGCCAAAATCTTGATATTGATAAAGTAGTATGTTATTGTTGAGGGCGCCACTGCGCCTGAGGCATGTACGCTATTTTACGCACCTTAGGAGCGGACAAAATTGGAACTAACCAGGTAAAGTTGCTCGAGGGTGTAGCCCTCGAGAAACTTTACCGCCCTAGGACGGTAAGTTCCACTTTACCGTCCGCTCCCTCGGTTGGTAAAACTATATACTATTACGGACCGAGGGAGCGGACGGTAAAGTGGAACTTACAGCCCGAGGAGCGGTTAGTTCTCACGTTTCCCGCTCCCAAGGTGCGTGAGTATATATATATATAATGAAATTTATATATAAATAATGAGAAACTGACGATTCTTTTTCGAATCGCCTTTAATTACACGTAAAAGATGAACATTTTTTCGATCATACTTCACGAGGAAATCTCCAGCATTTGAGTAGGTTGGATTTATCGAATAAGTGAAGCGAATACGAGTTCGATCTTCGCATGTTAAAGCATAGAGCCAGACATTCCACAATATTTGGCCCGTATGCTTGAACATGTGAAGACCGAACTTATGTTTGACTAAATTATCCGATTGATCCAATCCGCTCGATGGCCGAACATGCTATTTCTCATAATTTCAATCCATATTTTAGGTTATTTCAGCCATGTCGAAAACTAATACTTCACCTGGAATTGAAGAAGATGTAAAAGAAAATTAAACTGTCATCTTCAGTTTTAATTTCAATTTTAATTATTATATTCTTTAATGAAAAACGCTTGAATGTCGGTTTTGCAGAAATCTACCTCCAATATTCAACTCGTTGTCCTCTTAGTGGAAGAACCGAGTAATCGTTATATCGCGATTTAAGTTTTTCAAATGAATCATAAGTTGTTGATTTGATCGTTTAATTGATGCTGTTATGAGGTTCGCTCATTGGCAGGGGGTGACCGGTAGACTGATCGGTCCCATAAAGTCGAAAGCGCGGACTCGCGGTAAGCCTAAGGAGAGCAATCCATTAGCCCGGAAACTTTTGGGTGGCCGGCGCAGCTGCTTCGTACCGCGAGCGCAGCTGCCGCAACATCGTCGTCGATTGCGCCGCGTCGCGGGTTACGTTTGACGCAGAAGCGCTCGCGTGCCACGAGCTAATCGCACGTTAAGTCGAGATTACTGGGCTCGAGTGGAAGAAGCGACAGCGAATTAACCGCCAAGAATATGTAACCGATGATGTCCGAAACGGGGCAGTGAAATTAATTATTACATTCAGAACAAAATATTATTACTTTCAAAAGAAAATTTATTTAAAACTAATCAATTTTATCGTTTAAATACGAACCTAATAAAACATTATTTGATTTAAGTAAAATTAATTGATTAATTTTGTTTATTTGAATTTACTATGTTTTATATTAACTTCTAATATACAATATATTATAAATACAAATCTTTATAAATGTCACAAAATTGTAGGTTTAAAATAAAATTTAAACTAATTTATTTGTTAACTAGTTGTTATTTTTTAGTTCGAATTTTCATAAATTAATTAGCTCTAGGTAATTTTTTTTACGTATTTTTACTCTTATTAACTTATATACTTGAAAAATTTCTCATCGCTGGGGATCGAAACCACGAATCGCGAAACTACTAAATCGAACGCGCTATCACGGTACCAAAACTATACTTTAACCGAGCTTTCAAAGTACGTAGAAAAAATGCATTATCTGTATAAACAATTGTTTCTTCATCGTGGAAACGTTCGTTTAAAATTTGAAAGCAGGAAATGTTTTTATATTTCTTTAATTATAACTTGTTATTTTAATTACGATCTCACTAATAATGATTTATTAAAAATTTTAATTATTTTAACTGAATAACTCATTTATTAAATTTCAATTATTTACTTATTTAAAATAATTTTTTTTCGATTTAAATAAATTAAAATTTTCTACTTTGAATAACAGTATATTATTGCTGAGGGCGCCACTGCGCACGAAGCATGTACGCTGTTTTATGGACCGAGGGAGCGGACGGTAAAGTGGAACTCCGCTCCCAAAGTGCGTAAAAAATTTTATTAATTTCAAATAAAACTGATATATTTAAAATAAAGTAATTTAGTTTTGATACAATTAAATTATAGATACTTTTAAATAATTTTTTTTTAATTAAATTAATTTATTTGAAATTACTAAATTATTTCTCTGACTTGGTTTTTGGCAAAGTTATATTTATTGAAACTATTTTAATGATAAATATATATATATATATATATATTATTATATATGTAATAACAATGTACGAAAATATAATAAAACCTTAATCATGATTCAGTAATTAGTAAAACTACCGCAGTGACCATTTTAAATGAGATCGAAGAATTAGATAAAAAATATTGTTTATACGTGAACAAAAAAAAAATCACAAAATGATTAATTGTTTAACTGAAGATTGATTTAATCATTTTGATCAGATTTAAATAATTGTATGAGAAGAAATATAAGTTTGGCCATCTCTAATCCCTAGTAGGGATTATATATTATATATATTATACATTATATATTATTAAGGGATTCCCTACTAAACTAAACTGTAAATTACCATTGTTGAATATTTTTGTTATCAAACGTCACTACAGACTGAACATAGTACTTCTTTTAACGTGATATGTAGACAGTTTAATAAGTAGCGGCTTAAACTAGTATACCGATGTTGGAGCAAGTTTTGCCGGTGGTTAATCGAATCTGTTAATCTCTGTTTGATTAATGAAAAATCCGAGTTGCCGAAGCAGAATATTGCATTGTCGTTAATTATGAACACCATATCTTCGTAAAACAAAAATGTCTAAACGATAATTCTCCTCCGCGCCATTATCGTCTTATTTCTTTTCGAGTGAAACGTTCGTCTTATTAACAAAAGCCGCTCACGTGACGTACAACAGTGTAACAAGCGTCACATAAGGGACTATAATTTTAAGGATGAAGTTCATAAGTAAGAACTCTTACTCGAATGATTAAACATTTACTTCGGACCTAAGGGCTAATTTCTCAACTCAGTCTTACAGCTGTGCGTTGTTCCCTAACATATATTAAATTTACCGTGCACTTGCGTGTTACTAATTTTGCTTTACAGGCACGATACATTTTGTATTTCATATTCATGATCCTGTAACTAATAATTCATTAATTACGCTGTCTCTTTCATTAGACAAATGTCATTCGCGAAACAGTCGCCGAGCTAACGAATAAGCTACGACAAAAAGTAGTTTTAAATTAGATTGAAATGGAACGTAGCACTACGATATCATAATCTGATTAAATGTTTAAATTATTTCTCAGTAAAAAACAGTGAACAATGCAATGGTGAATTTTGTAACACTGGAAACAAAATTGGTAAATTTTGTGTAGAATAATTTCCTAATTCGGCAAACAATTCTCTACATTAGGTGCAAAGTATACATTAATTCGGGCATGATCTATACTATTTTTGCAAGTCGCTTATACCAAAATGGTATAGACGGCTTGCGAAAGGTATCGATATATATGTATATAATATTACCAAAAAAACTCGCTAGATTTTCATATCCAAGTTTTTTGTTGAAAAAAAAACATCCCACTACTTTTCTACTGGAAAACAATAGAATAAACAAGAGAACAAAAAAATCTTATTTTTTTGTTCACTTCTGGCTATTTCATTATCGTTCATTCAAAACAATGCTGAACTTGAAATGGAATTTTATATTTACTCGCCACTTGCCGTATTTACATTTTTATTCGAAAATAGTCGTTCGTATTGACAGATCGAATGCAGTTTTACGATTGCACGACAATCTGATGATGATGCGGGCATTTATTCTGAATAAAATTCCCGTAGTCCTGTGAACTCTTATTACGGTATCGCAACCGAGAATTGCACGTGGGCGTGCTGGAGTCGAACACGAAAGCGTATAAACGTTGTCTAAACTATTGAATGGCGGAGTCAATTTTACGCGTATGTGCTATCGCGCAAGATTCAGTCATGGCTGTTTATTTTGATTCACCTTATTGCCGGCAATACCACGAAACCGCTACACCGGTGCTCTGCTTTATTTCGGCCGTTTCGATAATTGGACCCTTACACTTGAATCCAGCTATTTAGTTCATTAACTGTTTTTTTCCTTCTTATATTTGCACAAATTTTCGCAGCCACGTCGAGATTTCAAATTGCTTCCGTAAATGCCGAGTCTTGAAACCAGTCGCACAAGTGCTGAGGAAAATGGAACGAATATCGCCAAGTGTTTCATAAAATATATAAATTGCTCTGCGAATTTACGAAATTCGGAAGTTTAATTTTTTTGCTATTTCGGGGTTGTTATGTAATACAATATGGTGCGTTGTGACTCCAACAAATTCTATTACGATGTTATGCTAAGCCGTTACACTAGAAAAAGTAGTCTCTTACAAACTACTTAAATTAAGATGCTTAGTAGTTTTAAACAACGTGCTTCTCCAAAACTTGTTACTTTAAGTAGTTTTACGAAACAAGAAATCATTGATTATAATTTAATTGTACCGGCATAACTTTTATTCACTTTCTTTTTTCGAACCGTCTTAATATTTATTGAATAATTATTACACTTAAAGTTATTGGATCAAAAGTTATTTTTATTGAATTTTCTTTTTCGCTTCGTTCTTGCTTTTTTGCTTAATTAACTATAATGAGCTCTTGTAAACAAAACATTTTACATTGGTTTTATATTGTAATCGATAGAATCTGTAATATTAATTTGAATATTTATATTGTAATTTACTATATGCTTCGTTATTAACGCGTTCGGTACTATGCGCCATCTCCAACTCAGGTGGGCTATTCATTAGCGCCACCTACAACTCAGGTGGGCCGAACCTGCTGTGTCGAATGATTTGTTGTAGTGATAGGTTAACATGAGAGGCACGTTTCTTACTATATACAAAAAATTCTTGACAACATTTTAACGAGCTCGACAACAAAATGATTTTATTGGGTCAACAATATATTTACTATTGTTTACAATATGATTTTCTCCGTACAGTCCTTTCTTTTCTGCGAAATGAGTGACATCATAACTCATCTAATCAAATTTGCGTCGTTGTTACATGTTAGCACGTTATTGATCATCAATTTAATTCACTGTTAAACTCAAACCTCTTTTTTTGTCGAAATTCCATTTCGTTAGCCACTCGAATGGTGCGCTCGTACACATTTATTAAAATATCTCCGTCAATATCGAGCACTAATCAAGTATTTTTCGGTCGTGTACGAGCAGCGACGAAAAAGCGTCGCGCGCGCGAATCTTCGGTTTCAGTGATTGATTCAATTAATGAAAAAAAAAGAAAGAAAAAAAAATTGATGAAATGTTTGTCTGAATTTCGATTGCATCAAAGTGCCGTGTTTCTGTCTTGCATAGCGTTGCATCGGCAAAAAGAGGTCAGCTATCGGAAAACCCGCGTTTCCCTGCAGAAGAAGCAAGGCATGCATCATTGGCGCAGGCCGTCAGTTTTAATTAGTGCATCCTCACTCGGCGTCGGCTCGCCATCAAATATCGGCGTTGCGGCTCGGCAGAATCGTTAGTCAAATTTGCAGCGACGACCAGCATAACGTTCACGTAACGCTATCGATAACAAATAAAAGCCGTCGTTCGGCAAATTGAAATGATACCTCGTTGCCGCTTTTGCCGCGCCTCTTTTGCAAGATTTACTACGATTGCGCGACCAACATTTACAGGTCAACGCGTGCGATATAAAAGGTGATATTTCTTTCTCATTTTCCCCTCCAATTTTATTGAATCCACAAAGGCCGATCTTATTGTCGGCGATTCGGACATTTCTTTGCAAATTAAAGTTTCGTTCCACCGACTCGCATAAAGTGTCTTTCCTTATTTCGTTCTTTTTTGCGCAAGCTTTTTTAAAATATCCTTTAAGTCAAAAATCATCTATTTTGAGTGAAAGGACTCGATGAAATTGATAATGATGAAAGAATGCAATGTTCAAATTTTTGAACATCGTTAATGTTTTTAAAACTGTATAACTAAATTTCTTATTTTATCATTTATTTAAACCTTGTTCCAATTGTGTTTTATTCATTGAATTCTGCAATGCGTAATTTGATCTGGTTGCAAGCTCGAAGAAGTAAAATATTTGACGTTGTTTTTGAAGTAAATTTAGAAAACGCTAAATACTTTCACGCCCTGCATTCTAAAATTGTGTATGCAGTTAGAAATATCATTTTTTTGCGTACAAGCCGCCGCTCGAGACTTGTCGCATGTGAAACCAGGTCGGAATTCGGTAAATTATTAACAATGAATACAGTTTTTAGCGCGACCGTTGAAAGCACTTAATTCGCTGGATGAAAGAAACGTAGCGGACAAAATGCATTCTATTAAGAGTAGGGCAAACTGCATGACGAAGTTGCAATTCTAAAATTGGTGCCAAAAATATGCTTGTGTAGGTTGTATGCAAATTTATCAAAATGTAAAAGGAATAGAACAACACAATTTTTTATTGCACTTTAAGAGGTGATGAAAATTTTGAAGTTTGAATTTTAGAATTGCCGCTAAAATTATGATATAGATAGATGGGAAAACGAATAATAAATAACAATAAATAATGATAATATATTGATAATAATAATAAATATATGAGAAAGGGTTGAATCTACGTTAAATTTTTTTTAAGTCAAGTTCGTTTGATTGTCGAAACAAAGAATGTTTTATTTCCTGCGGAAATATCCATAGCCACTACATAAGATTGAACAGCTTTCAATCTTATGAATACGAAGGCAGATATTTTACCGCTTTGATGTTACTAAGTGCACGCCAGCAAAGATCTGTTGACGTCTCGCTTTATATTTTATATCGGTTGTGTGACTTACGATGTGCAAAAATACCATTGTTTACGATATTCGACGCCATAAATATGCAATCGTAGCATGCTCTCGCGCCGAAATGTTTTATAATATGTGCAGTTCAACTCAACATGAAAGAAACATTTTCAGCTACGTTCAGGACTAGGATTGCGTTTATGGGATCATGATTATTATTTTTTATGAATTCTCGGTTGAAATAAAATAATCTTTGTGATTGTTGACAATTGTATTGTTTTTCGAAAATATAAGAAAAATCGGACGTTCGAAATTTTAATTTGACATTGAATTGTAGACCAATCGAGAAAATGGGAAAATACAGTTGAACTTTTACTAGCTGTCGTTCGCCTATTTCTCCAATTGGGCTAGTTATCTTAAATTTGTTTGGCTAGTTTACATATATATATATATTTATATATATTTATAGCTTCTTCTACTCTTCTTGATTAATACACAACTCGACATTCTATCGGTTGCAATTTAAAACGCATGGAATTCAAAATGTCAATCAAAAATAACCTAAATATTATTCGTTTTTTCGTCGCTCAGAGTCTGTCGTTGTCATAAGACAAATACAAATTTACGACATATCAACGAAAAAGAGGAGATGAACAATTTCTCCTACGTCGGATAGCTAGACGCAAGGTTTCGTGCTTCGGTTCGGACAGTTAACTAAGATTTGACTGTAATTGTGAACAAATAAAGTGTTATTTCATTTGTGATTCTAGCTTATTTCAGATGTGATTTCAAAAGAGATGATAAAAACCATATAAAAAAACAGCGATACTGTCAGTTAGATGAAAGATAAAAGAATCAATTTTTATGAATAATGTATTATGAGACAATTTTCCCATAAGTTTTAAATTTTGTTTGAAGTTAATCTAACCGTAACAGAAGACACGGGAAGGTTTTCGTACATACTATTACCTTACACATCAAATAATTCGCGTCAAATTGAAGATAATTTAAAAGAAAATTGACCAATTCTCTTTAATTTTAATCTCAATTTGAGTTATTATATTATGAAATGAAAAACGCTTGAACGTCGGTATTGCAGGGATTTTCCACAATTTTTTATTACGTCATCCTCTTAATTAAGACACCTATTTGCACCTCTTTATACAATTCATTCTAACGAGTTATTGTACCGCCTTTTCCATTGAAGTTTATGGAATGTTTCCGTTACAAAGCTTGTAGTTTCCTTTTTATCGCGATTGAATTCCAGGAATTTATTATAAAACAATATTATCGTTTCATTAACCACAGTTACAATTTCTTTTTATTTTTTCCAAACAGTCGGACGAAGAGTAAAACGACAAGTGATTTATTCGCTGTTGAGTTCTGCATGTGTGCGTAGGCACGTATGCAGATTCATGTACACACGTATTACCATACTCTCGTGAGTGAGCATCCTTAAATGAAACAACTAAGTCGAAGGGCGAATGTAAAATGTAAGCAATTCAGCTGCGCTGCAAGTATAACTTGGCTCCAACATTACGACGACGGGTCTGATTAAGGCTGAATTTTTCAGCGACTCGATGCATTTTTTACCAATCATTTTTACCTCCGGCTGTGCAACTGCCGATTAAATGTTTTTCCACGGCCGTCGAAGAATTCACGAGACCGTTGCAAAATGCATTTCCACCGATGGTGAAAAATTCATCGCTTCAATCACATCTGGTGATATTTCTTCGACACAACAAATAGCTACGTTTCCTGTTGATTATTCAAGCGTTTATTACTAGATTAGTGCTTTTATAGATGATAATGGTGAACTTCGTAATTTTGTAAAATCATCATGTTCTGGCAACTCTATCACTTGGGGAGAACTTTGTTTACTTTTCGTTAATCAAAATTTCCTCTTTGTTCGAATGTACAAACTGTTAAAAGTTCCGAAGTGGACGAAAATGTTTCGGCAGTTTCGCCGCCATTTCGTAATTATTTCAGCACGTGCGACGTAAACTGCTCAAACCACTTTCCTATTGTCGAAAATGATTTTAATTTCATCATTAGAAATTGTAATTGAAAAAAACACTGACTTCTGGAAATTGAAAATTCAACGAGTTCAATAAAGATCCCAAATTGGATCTCTGATTTTTCGCGTATTGTTTTGCATATGGAAATTCAAATCTATTACTCTTCATATTATTGCTACGGCTATTAATCCCCGAATTTCGAAGTCAATGCGTTTAATTTAGTACAAATTCGCTATTGATCTTTTAATCCTATTCCCACAATCAGTTATGGCTAACTATGTCTGATGTAAATAGATGAGAATATGCGAGGCCTTGCAACGCGCACGAACCATTTCTATTGCGTCTTTTATCCCCGTTAATTATTATAACCAGTATCTTTACAATTATATTTATTAGAAAAAAATTGTTTTCTATTCAACTTTCCTGCTTGTTTTTCCAAATATAAATGACTTTACAAAGTATTGCTAAACGTAAATGTAATATTTTTTATTAGGTATGCTTCGAGAGTATATGTCATCATAAAGCTTCAATATCGTCGATCAATTGTATTAATTGTTTAATTTAACTGTATAAATCAATTGTAACTCGTTTATCAAAGCTAACTGCTAGAAGTGGAGTATCATTAAATAAATCAAATTGCATTTAAAGCGAGCGAAAAACAAAAGTTCTTATTGCAGCTCGGTTTATTCAATGGGGTAAATAAATATTTTTCAACAAAAATCCCGAACCTCCCGTTTGAGGTCTGTGACGCGTTCGACTAATTTTCTAGTACTAGATTATTACGCCTTTATCATGAAATCTTGTTATTCACAATACTTTTTGGTAAATTTAAAAATAATAAATTTAGAATTCTTTATTTTTTGTTCATACTTTTACTCATTATCTACAATTAATAATTCAAAAATGACAAATTTCGCGCCTTTTTCACAGACCAAGCTCCAAGCAATCTCATTGGATAATAAAAGTATTACTCTCAACTAACTTCAGGGTTTCATCAACTTTATTAAGAGGGATTTTAATTTGTTAATATTACTCAGACCAGCGATGATGGTCGGTCAAAGATAAAAAGTAGAATACGCACACGCATGCGTAAAACTTGACGTAATCACTGTTATTACTTATTATTTATTCAGAGAATAATAAAGTTTGAATTTCAAAATTGGCGCCAAAACCATGACATTGACAGATAGATGGGAATGATGTGTAAAAATGGAAAACAATGAATAAGGTTGATTGAATGCCGAATTTCCTTGAATTACACGCAATAAATCAATTTTTAGATATTTTACGAGAAAAATTTCCGGTGACCTTGACCTACACTTTTTTTAATACATCCATGTTAAAAACTAGGGAAAGAATCAAAAATATTGTCTGGAAAGTGCGGCGTCTCACGTCAAATTGAAAAAAAAAAAAGAGAACGAATTGATCTGTTGCCTTATTTGTGATGTCAAATTATTACATAATTCAATGAAAAACGCTGGAGTGTCGGTATTACAGGAATCTTCCGCAATTTTTGAATATGCTGTCGTATTGAAGTTTTTCCTTTACAAAGGAGCGTTTTAGGATGTCAGACATCAACCATTATAAATAATTAGTTTCAAGCTCTACAAATACATTTTTTTTACTATTATATTATTATATTACTGTATTTTTATATTATTATTATATTATGTATTACATTGTTATACTTTTACATTATATTATATTTTATATTATATTATTAAATAATAATTTTATAAAATTTAATAAAAATTTTTTTTTTAGCATAATACGAGAACTAATAAGTTTTCTTTTCGCTTCTTTATCGACAGCATTTACAAATTATTGACGTCACGTATTTCACTATTCTGTCAGTGTGATGAAGAAATTGATAAATTCTTCCAAAACACCGGGTCGCAAGCAAATGTCTTTGTTTTTTATCATTTCGTTGACCGGTTATAAATTGTACAATCTAATGCAGTCGAAGCAAACGATCGTGAGCCGATGAGAAATTCATTCCAACAACAAAACTACCATTTTCCCGCCAACTTGTTCGTTACTTCCGTTTTGGTTTTTCAACTATTTCGTGCACGAGATGTTCCGCTCGTACGAGGGAACGAAAAATTAGCATTTTAATCGTTTGTTCAGTCGACAATCTTCTTGGTCCAGTGGCCTGCTCACTTACGATTATATTCAAAATACAAAAGCCATCCTTCGATCTCGTCGGCCGAGGAAAATCGAAGGTGGCGTTTCGAAATGAAAAATTTCTTTTCGCGCTGATCGCCATTTGACTTTAATTTTCAATACACTGTATGAAAACGTACTTGAAAGAGTTTACGTTTTTTAACGCTAATGTTTGGACTGCATAATCTGCTGATTGATTAATTTCTACCGCAAAAAGGAAATCGAGAAATTCTTGTCTTAATAGGGTTGATAATTGTCACAAATACAATTTTCCGTTAATTAAAAACGAAATATTCGAAATATTAGAGTGCATTCAAGGAGAAAAACCAGCAATCCGTAACTCAGTGCAGATGGCAACCTTTGCGTCCGACTTGATTTCGACTTTAACTCCTTAGATGCATGCGATACATTTAGTCTTAAGTGAAAGAAAATGACGTTTGCTACAAGCAACGGATTTCACTTGTTTCTAATCTTAAATTGGTTCGAGCAAGTGACAATTCAATTGACTCAAGTAAACGTGGTTTCAAATGAATCTAAGTTCAGTTTCTGTAACCAACAATTGACTTGGAAGAATATCAAATCAACTTCTAAGTATGTGTGCAAAGTTTGCCACGTGGTAAAATGCCAAAAGTTTTGGAATTGGAGAAGAATTCGAGATAAAGGTGTAAACATTACTAAATTCTCAGAAATTCTACCTTTAATTCAAATGGAAACAAAAAATAAAGGAGGACGGACGAAATGTAAACATCGGATGTAATCAAAAAAAGAATAGAGGTCATTCTTGTTACCATTATTTACAAGTGCTTATTTACATATCGATACCCCAGACGAAGATTAGGCTATCTCAAATTTTGGTTGAAGACTATGCCATCTGAAAATTTTCCATGTATCTTCAATTTTCCATGTATCTTCAACCAAAATTTGAGATAGCCTAGTCTTCGTCCGGGGCGTCGATATGTAATACCTTGATTTACCCACAAGAACTATCCTTTTGAATCAAAACAATATTTTCAAGGGTAACCAAAAACAAAAAACAAAATATTAATCTCTGACATTTGCAACTCGAAATCCAAAACTCGTGGTAATTTGCCACGTGGTTAATTTCACGCACATCTTCTGAGTTGCTTCAAGCGAACCTAGCCTGTCAAGTGAACCGTTTTAAGAGTGATGTTTGGCCAGAAAAAGCTACGGTGTATCAATCCAATGGGAAAAGTACAAATGGGCCAAGACTGTCACTGTACTGACGACAGAGTTCCCAGTGTTGGCAAAATTTGTGCCCAGTATTGAAACAGTATTCGAGCAGTACTGGAGTGATAACGTCGGGCCAGTATTGGTTTTTTACCTCGTCTTTTGAAAGACTAGACCGTGCCAGAGTTGTCTTTTAATTTTGCTGAGGCTTATTAAATGCGTATTGTAAAACGTAGTCGAGCCAGCACAATCTCAAGCTTGGCTACCAGAGTCTGGCAGCCAGTACTGGACCACTGTCGAACCATTTGATCAACTCTGGCAATTTCCCATTGGGAATCCACGCAATGATAATCTAAGATACATAAGACCAAAAATAAGTTGGAAGTTGCCTGATTTATTCACGAAATCGAATAATTCGAACTTTGAATGTCGCAAACGCAAGCCACGTGCTCGCGTGTTTCGTCTTGATTCAATCAGGGCAGACCAATCGGCGCTTCGTCGTTTTGATGCCTCGCGATGTTCGACAAGCCGGATTGCGAGCATCCCGTTGCATGATCTTAACGCGGGATTATAAGGTCAAAAGAGAGACGACGAAGTGGATTCGGAGGAACATAAAGCGTTTCTCGAAATTGAGAATTTCGAGTTAATGTAACTCGGCGAATGAACCGAACGAGTTGAGATTGATCGCGCGTGAAATTGTCGGATCAACAGTTTGCTAGTTAGAAGCCTCGTCGTTGAATTTACTCGACGTAGTCTCCGCTTCGTGAGCTTTGCCTTTCGTCCTTCGTTTCCGTTCACTTTTCCTGTCACCAGAAAAGGTGACCGTGATATCGAGCATGAATAAAGCAATCTTACGGTATAGGGGAAACGCGTAAAACAATGGATTTGCTGGCTTAGCTGAAGACGATTGTTCGAACCTTTATTAATAGTTTACTTTTTCGTTACCAGAATTTCCTTCTTGTAGGAATGTTTAAACTACCGAAAATTTCGGCTACAAATTTTTCGACATCTTCGCAGCCATTTTGCGGTATGGACTACTCGAATCATTCTACAATTGTTGAATATTTGCCGGACTACATTTATTTAAAACATTTAATTATCTAATCCTCAGAACATCGAACGAAATAGAAAAATTCGCATTAGGAGATAAGATACGGAACTCTTGGTATGATGAAAATTAAAATGAAGAAAAGAAAGTTTTTGAAAATATGTATAAACAATATCGTTAATGTTGGCCGTTTTTCCGCTTAAAAATTGTAATGAATATTTAGATTGAATCTTCGTTTTAATCATCCAGATGTTTATCTTCAATTGTCCTTTAAACATCAAATAAACCGAAAAAGGCGATATTAATATAAAATTGTTAGGACGACACTACTTGAAGTTGCTTCTTTTATATTTCTCGCGGTACAACAGAAGCAACTCCAAATGAATCGGTCAGCCCCGTGTTAATTTCACACGAATTGCCAGACTGGCGTTTCCGTCGAGATTGCTTGGCCTCTCGACGGAGGAAGTAAAAATCCGCCTTGCCGACGATTTCGTCGCAGTCAACGAAGATACTGCCGAGAGTTTAATTAATTTAACAGTCGCACGGCTGATGTTGAGATCACAAAAAAATATTGCACCGAACGGGTTGCAGCAATTTTGCCACGTTTCGCTGCGCTTCTGTTGAAACCTGGTACTTTATCTTCGTTACTCTTAAGTTAAATGCAAATCAACTGGGCAACTGGCTTCCTTTGGTGCCCTCTCATTCTAAGCACTATTCATGGCACCAAAGGGAATTCGTAAAAGTTTCGTAAGGTCCTTTTTAGGCTAGTACTACACGATCCTGATGTGCCATTGGTTGCCTTTTTTTTACCCGAGTGACTGATTTTCCGAAAACCCAATTCATTGGATGCAGAACCGTAATGGCATTCTCATATGGACCTAATATGGTAATTCATATACCATATCAGGGCCATTACAGTATCGTGCGTTCGTGTCAAGGTCATGCGGACCCCGTAAAGAATTTACCAGGTAGACATTTTGGAATAATGAGAATCGGTGTCATGGGGACCTGACATGGGTCCGATCTGGCACACCGCAGGTTACGTAGACCTGATAGGGGTCGTCCCTAACAAAAAAATCCATGTAGGAACCTATATAGGAATTTGACACAGGAACGTACGTAGGAACTTACCAAGATTCCTATATAAGAACCCATACCATCTAAGAAGCTATCTGGGTTCCCTTATCGGTGATTATTTGATGAAATTAAACTCATATGGTAACCCAGATAAGTTCCCAGATAGTACGAGTTCCTATTTAGGAACTCAAGTAACTTCCTATGTAGGTTCGTGTGTCAAATTCCTATTTAGGTTCCTATATGGATTTTTTTGTTAGGGGTGGAAGTGACACGGCACGTCATATTTCATTGCTACCAACGCAAGTAGACATTTTACAACCTAATATGGCCCTGGTATAGGTTGTAACCCCATATAGGGCTCCGATCGCAAAAAAAGCTTGACCAGGGCCACAAAATGTCTACTTGGGAGGGTGCTGGTCAGTCGAGTAAACAATTGTACACACCAGATGGCAATCCCGACATGGTTTCCGGCCGAGCGATGTGCCGTCTCCGTCGTGTTAATCCGATTTCTCGGGGCGTCGGAGCCATTCGATTTGCGATAACATAATAACTCCAACTCGTTCGTCACACACAGTCCGGAGCTCGATGCAGGAACTCGGAATAATTAGGAAGCGCGCGAATTGCTTATCGAATGGGGCGTTCGCGCCGGCGACGGCGCGTCGTAGGTGGTGCCCAGGCTTAGGCGCCGGTTCGGGTCAATTCTCATTTCGTCATCGATCGACTTCTTCGTCTCGCTAAATTTCTCATCAAGTCGGCTAATGGGATCGCCGCTACGAGCTCTTTGAATTTCCCTCGTGCCTCGGCGCTTTTCTTTTCATTTTGCAGGCTCCTTTTCCCGCGCTTCCGCCCTCCGACCTCGCGGCGCACTTTTTTCATGCCGCCTTTTCGCCGGTTAGTTATTTCCTAGTACAAACTGCTTTGATCAACAAGTATGTTATCGTCCGCCGTCGCGTCGCACTCGTGAAAGTGTGCCGGCGCTTTTTTGCGCCGTAAAATGAGTTAGGTGATGCAATTTTTAAATTGGATTTCATGCCGGGTCAATTGTCGAATGCAGTTTGCGAAAAAAGTCCACGCAGAAATGTTTGTTTATTGAATAACGCGCCGCGATTGTTTTCAGCAAAATTAATTATTCTCACGCAATTCTTGTTTTACGGCCACACATTTTAATATTCAATGAGTCGTGCCATTATGGACAATGCTTTAATTGAAAATTCCGTTTGATTAAATTTTAACTTCTTTCACGTCAAATTGATTGCATTTAAGATTTCAGCGGTCGAACGGTAGCTAAACAGTTATTTTAAATGACACAAATAAACAAAAAGAGTAGATCCACGTTGCTTCGGATACCCGTGAGTTATTACGGGGTATTAATTTATAAAATCAAAAAAGAAAATTTGCGTGTCAAGTTTTTGTACACGCGCGATCAATAATGAAATCTACTGTATGAATTCACGTCTATTAATATGTAAATTTATACAGATTCCCTTCAACATTAACATATTTGCCATTATACCTTGACCAAGAATAACCAAGGGCTACTACTAGGGCATGATGTCAAACGAGCAGCATATAAACAGTCGGTTAAGAACGACCGGAATATGAAACCGAAAACGCTGCAAATCATTTGTTAATAAACTTTTGTTAATAAAATGAAAACATACGCGCATTTCTGAAATGTTTGCACTAATTTCACAGCGGAAACGAGAGATTTATTAATAAAAAAAGTTGATGAAATGCATTCCGCTTCAACCATTCGATGTCGCTTTCCAAATGAATTTAATTGAAACAATGTAACTGGAGGTACTTTGTTCGAACAGTTCTTCAAAATTTCAACGTTGCTTTGGTGAAAAAACAATTCCATCGCAAACCTTACCCTATTATTTAAAGCAATCGATATTTAAGAATCAGTCTTCACGGTCCAATTTCACTTCCATTTCCTTTCAACAATTACGTTTGTTGATTTTCTTTAATTACTCGAACCCAAGTAGTTGTTACGCGGTGCATTTTATTGTCTCATCCTGCTTTGTAAATCAACAAACGAAAAATGGTTTCCCTTCTTTTTTTATATATCCCAAGATAGATTATGAAACGTGGCTCGATTTGATCATTTGAAGTGATTGTGGTTATTCAGTCGTTGCATTCTTAAAAAAATATAAAAATCTCGTTGAAAAAATTTGCGATAGTTTTTCTGATTTTCTTTTTCGAAAAAATCCTTTCAAATCAGTATTCGAGGATAAAAAAAAAGGTTTCAACAGTTTTGAATATCATATTTTCAAGGTAATTTATTTCTTTGTAATAGTTTTATTATACAGTGATAAATCCCTAATAGTGTACGTAAAAAAATTAATTATGATGTCATAATATTACGATTCCACATGACGAAAACCTTGTTGTAAAGCGAATACGGGAGATGCAACTCGAACCAAGTCGTGAATTTAGTGAATATTGCAAAGCTCGCCACTTTATTGACGCTTAATTATACATTATGTATCTGTATACAGCGCGTCCACTAAATAACGTCGGTAGTAACAAATAGATAGCAACAATTAATTGCATGTGAAAATAATCTGAATGTTTATGTATAAATTAATCATATTAATCAAAAAAGACGAAACGAAATATCTTGTAGTATTTATTGAAACGTTGACAAAATGATTCATTTTTGAAAAAGCCATGGAGAATAATAAAAAAGAAAAAAATGAATACTTAGTACTATATTTTTCAAGTATGATCTTTTGTTTCTTGGTTATATTACACAGGTTGCTGTAGTTTTGCAAACCTACAGGAAAAATTATTTTCGTTTAAAGTTATGGGAGTTGTAAGAAAAACCCTAAAAATAACGGATAAACTTTGATATTATTGAAAACCTCTGTGACAATCTCTAGAAATTATTTGATTTTCGAGCAGTGACAAAAAAAATCGCTAAATTATGAAATTTAATTTCATTTTTCAAAGGACCCCTTGGCGAATTATTCGTAAGCTGACGGCGGTTTTACGACCCACAGGCACGATTTCGAATCGGGATGAATAAAAATGCGGTTCGACGTTTGCGTCTCTGGTTGGAGCGGTGACATCTATGCACGATAATATCTCATATTTGACGCGCGGGCAAAACTCGCCACGTGTGTACCTTCTTTTTCTTGGCTCGGACAAGTACACAAGCCCCCACCCCCCCCCCCCTCCCTGCTGTGCTCTCCTCCCCACTTCGCGCCCCAAAAAACAAAACAAAGCCCCCCGGTTCATCCCTCCTGCATCTCACACCCTCCCTCCTGCCACCATACACCTCAGCGATCTCGTGGATGGCGGCCAGCGCCTCCGATGATAGGTACAACAAGATGCCGAGACGATCGGCCAGCACACATGCGTGTGTG
>JABFOV010001536.1:0-24663 GCA_022817685.1 Aradophagus sp. ZL-2020
CGCCTCTGGTGTTGGTGCAAATGGCGTTAGGACCGCACGGATTTGTCAAACATTCGTCTACGTCTTCGCATTCCGCTCCCACAGCTTTAAATCCATTTTTGCAGAAACATTGCTCCTCAATGCACTCGGCATTGTTTACGCAATCAAAATTAGACTTGCAGAGAGTTGTTACATCCGTCTAAAAAAGAGATTAATACATCAAAATTAGATTTGATTAAAATAAAAGTAACAAGTCCAAAAAAATCCTTCAGTTTAGTAGTATGTTACATGTAAAAATATTACAGTATATTTTAAGTTACTACCATAAATGTCAAACTACTACTATACATATAAAATTACTGCAAAGTTTTTACTTCTAGGTGTAGTTTTAAATAAACTTTGCTGATAAAGAAGAAGAAGAAAAAATAAAAGAATAGAAACATTAAATCATTTTCATAAATTTTATTAGCCCACCTGGTCACAAGCCACTGTCGGACTGGGATTGGCACTGTACCCTGGTGGACAGACGCAAGTGTATCCAGGATCTGAATTCTTACAGATGGCGTTGGCTCCGCAAGGACTATCGAGAGCGGTACATTCATCGATATCTATGCAACAGAACTTGAAATTAAAAACTTTGCAATCCTGGTGAAAATCTCGTTCCAAAATCTCCATGAATTATTTTTATTTTAAAATATAGAAAATAAATGATGAATGGGAGGCTTGGAACGAAATTTCGCCAGGGAAACTAAGAAACAGACAGTGAAACAGAATGGAAAAAACAGAGTTTAAGTGAGAGAACAGAGCGACGGAAAAGCATTGATAAGATGACAAAGCTAACCCACGCAACCCTTGAAGGGATCGCCGGTGTACTCAGGTTTGCAACTGCAAACGAAGCTGCCGACGGTGTCGGTGCATTCCGCATTTTCGCCGCATGGGTTCTTCTCACACTCGTTTATATCTGTTAAGAGTTAATAGATTAGTTTATGAGCATTGCAGTTACTCGACCAAACTACAGACTTCAATTGACGTTCCAGCAATTATAAATAGATTGAATGAGCTGTCTTAAAAACTTTGTAAAATAATTTCAGTTTAAATATAGTTTTGTCATCTTTTTTATGTTTCACTTGAATTGAATTATTTGATTTGAATTTGCAATAAAACTTAAATGATGAATAAATAAAATGCATACATAAAATGCAATTACAAATACATTGTATTCCAGGAAAATAACAACAAAAATATGAATTAGAAATATAAAGCATCCAAACAAGTGTTTAACAACTGGGACGTGAGAAATCTGACAATGATAAAGCGGGACTGACTTTCGCAAAGGGTGCGTCCTTGGCCAATAAAACCTTGGGGGCAAATGCACTTGTAAGAGCCGGGGACATTGATGCACTTGGCGTTAGTGGCGCAGGTGTCGCTGCGTAGGCACTCGTTTACATCAACGCATCCATGAATCGGGTCCATCTGGTAGCCAGACCGGCATTTGCACTCGAAGCTACCTTCCGTATTCACGCAGTCAGCCTCCGCGCGACACGGATTATTCTCGCATTCGTTAATATCTGCCATTTAGATGTTAGATGTTAGTGTCAATGGTTAATAATTTCCTTGTGAGAAGTCCCTTTGCATGATATTTTTATATTTGCATGATATCATTTAATGTTATTATATTATAAAAATATGAAATAAAAAAGATTTTTATTGCTTATTGAAGCTTCTCTGAAGCAGTGAACAGTCAATTAAGTTGTAATAAATTAAATAAACAAATTGGATTAAATATACAATACGAACAATGACGTACATAATATACAAATGAAAAATATTTCTTTTTTTTTTTTTCTTATTTCTACTGACATTCTTATAAAAAATCTAAATCTTTTACTATCGATTAATCATGTAACCTTATTAACCAACGATTAACCACAGGTGCGCTTAATAATCGAATATACAATTAAACGGTTGAACAGTTAAATGTTTGTTGATTATTAATTTACGTGTCTACGCAAATATATAGAACAAAATTAACCGTTTAACTGGATAACCAAAGAAGCGATTGATCATATAACCATTAACCGGTTCGTAACCGCTAAATTGTTCATAGCCACAACGCCTTCTCGATTATTAACCGCTTGAATGGTTATTAATTGCATTTGCAGTTAAATTGTTAATACTGTCAACCGTTCAAAAATATTTTTTTTTTTACTAAACACATTTAAATCTTCTAACCAGTTCAACTAATGTTTGTAAAGCCCATTCTAATTCAACTCTACTAATTAGCGGGTATTGCGATAGGTACTTGATTAGCATTAAGAATAGAAAACCGTCGAGAAAGACTATGCCAAATGATGTAGTATAGCTAATGTATACTGAACGTCGTAACAATGTTTTTACGAGACCAAGTACAAGGTTACTTGAAAAAGTGGCACTTTAATTGCACTTAATTGATTGTCGGCTGCCTGGCTTGACTGTATCCAACTGTTTGTTATTATCAAAACGTATGTCAGGTTGAAGGGAAAAAAATGTTGGACAAACGCTCGTCCATACGGATGATTAAAGCGTGGCGCTGGTTATTAGTCGCGGCTCGTTTTCGAGTCGAATGATGCTCGTTCTCCGATCTGCGAGTCCTCGATCCGCGTTGCCGGATAGCTCACTCACCGTGACAGCCCGTCAGCGGATCGCCTTGCATTCCCTCGGGACACGCGCAACGAAAACTGCCGGCCAGGTTGGTGCACAAGGCCGACCTACCGCAAGGACTCCTCAGGCACTCGTCGATGTCCGTGCATTGCTCCTCGGGGTCGCCCTCGTAGCCAACCGGGCACTCACATTTGTGCGTGCCCGGCAGATTTATGCAGCGAGCTCCTCGTCCGCAAGCTCCCACATAATCGCACTCGTTGATGTCGAAACACTGAAGACCAACGTCATTATATCAACATACTTTGAATACATTTCAATCAGCACCTAAGGTCATCAACGGATCCTAAACTTTTTGTTGCACAACAACGTTTGGTCAGAAGTTCTAAAAACGTTTGAGAAACGTTTCAAGGGTTTTCTTTATTAATCTTGCAAAAAGTTTTGGATCTATTAACTTTTTGTTCCAGATGGGACCATTAGAAAAAAAAAATCTGTACTTGATCCTATATAGATATTTAATACAGAAATCTGTACAGGAACATAATTAGGACTCTACCTACGAACCCGTACTATGTAAAAATCTAATTTGGTTTTAAACACGGGTTCGATTTAATCAAATTATTATCCACATGGAAACTCAGATATTTTTTCTTGATGGTTCCTACAAAGAATCCCCTGTATCAAACTTCTACATAGGATCATATACAGATGTTTTATTAGGGTTGTGAGTAGGTTGGTTCATTGCAGACAAGTTTTAAAATACGTTCCTTCGAACAAACATATGTCTTGAAAAAATTCAACAAAATAATCGTTAGTTATTAAAAAATTTACGACTGCGACAATGTATATAAATATAATAGACATGAAATGTTTCCTTGAACAAAAAATATATAAAATTGATCCAAGTGAAACGTACTTGAAATGATCATAATATTCTTGAATCAATCATGTATTACTTGCATCAAGTATAGCATGTTCTTAATTATACTTTTCTTAGCTTTAAAAAGAAATAAGAAGAAGAAAAAGAAAATACTATTTGATCCAATATAATAATTTGTCGGCATTGACAAACAATTGCCATTGAGTCGGATTAAAAAATCGCAAGGGATTTTTCATTTCCGTTCGTTCGGCTTGTTTGAACCGCGCGGCTAAATACTCGGGTGCCAATAATGCTTGTAATTTGAATTGGCCGCAATGAGGGGCGCTCGGTAAAAGCTTACGAATTCGTGCGGATCTCCCGTGTAACCGTGCTGACATGCGCAACTGTAATTGCCCGGTGTGTTCCGGCAGACGCTGTTTTCTCCGCAAGCATCGGGCCAGGCGCACTCGTCTATATCCTCGCAACGCTCCTCGCCATCTCCGGTGAAGCCGGGCTTGCATTTGCATAAGAAATGCGATGGTAAATTGCAGCACTCGGCATTCTCCACGCAGCGCGCCGCGATCGCCGGGTCGTCGCATTCGTTGATATCTGTGAATTCCAAACATTTTACTTTTGCTCCTTTCCGTTTCCACTTTTCCTTCCCTTCCACTCTTCTTCTTCTTCGTCAACCTTTTTCTCCACGTTAACGCTTCTCTTTGCGTCTGTGGACGCTTACAACTCCAATCCGCGAGCTTTTTCTCCGTACTTTTCAACGGCTGTTTAATTAACGTTTAATTAAGACTTCTCAATGGCGAGTGATACTCGCCGAGCGATTTTCACATCAAATATATTTTCGAAGATTAAAAGAAGAAAAAGGAGATGAGATATTTTTATGTATAATATTTTTTCTATTTCTTGTGGAA
Organism: Aradophagus sp. ZL-2020; assembly: GCA_022817685.1. Taxonomy (NCBI): domain Eukaryota; kingdom Metazoa; phylum Arthropoda; class Insecta; order Hymenoptera; family Scelionidae; genus Aradophagus; species Aradophagus sp. ZL-2020. The sequence continues at coordinate 4,399 of JABFOV010001536.1, forward strand.
TGTTTTAAGAACGAGTTTTGAAACTTGTTTAAAAATGAATTCAAAGTACATGTTTATGGATAATATGAAATACTAAGTATTTAAAAGGCAGAGTCAAGTGATGGAACGTAATAGAAACGTTGAAAAAGAGTAACGTAATTTCCAAGTTGAATAAACGTAGAATAAATGTTGATTTACAGTCCAAATTAAATTTATACTGACTTTACTGACTATAATGAACACCGAGAAACATTTTTTTAGTTGAAACAATTAAATTTCTAACTGAAGTTTATTTTAACTATGATTTTGTTTATTCTTGCTGAAAATTTACTTATACTACTAGTTGTTTAACAATGAAATGAATAGTTTCTTCAAATTTATATTTATACTTATTTCATATTTATGGGAACATATCTATTTTACAAAATCGAGTAGAAAAAAATTGAAAACAATTATACAACAAATTTAACTAAATTTGTTCAACAAAATTTTTCCCTTGATTCAACTTCAATTAATTTTTAGTCGTTTTCACTGCATGTTACTAATATTTTTTCAAGGGATAAACAATATTCTTTATCTCCAACGAATTTTATACATAGTTATTTAAATTTATGTAAATTTGATATTGATTAGTGTAACTCTAATTTAACTTGCGTTAAAATAACATAAGGCTTTTTTCGCGCAGTATTTCATCGATGCAAACAATGTACAAAAATTGTTAATAAGAAAAAGTATATACAAAATGAAACAATGTTGAAAATTTCGTTCTTGGTAAGTAATTAATGTAACCTTCGCATTGGAATCCGTCACCGCGATATCCAGGAAAGCAGGAACATTGAAAACTGCCGAGAGTATTAGTGCAATGGGCAAAAATATCACAGGGTCGGTATTTGCACTCGTTCTCATCTGCAACATCACGCAATGTAATCATTTAATTAAATTTGTGGTTTTATTTCTTTTTATTATCATTATTATTATTTTTTTCAATAGTATGTTCCATTAAAAACAGAGCCTTGCCGTTCCCAGAAACGCGGAATATGTGAAATTCACATCAAATTCATTGTTTGACTTTGAGCACACACAGCCGGTCATTTTGACGACTATGTTTTATGTCACGTATACAATTAAATTCAACGCGAGGCGTGGAAAAAATTACCTGGAACTTGACAATTACATCCGCCGAAACCGTCGTTACAGTGGCAGACGGAATCGAGACAGACACCGTTCAAACACCTTGTACCATCCTCTTTGGTACAATCATCTGAAATGAAAAAAAGAGAATCGTTTGATTTTACTTTTCAAGCAGTTTCAAAAATTTTAAACAGTCGTTTTTAATATACACATTTTTTTTTTTTTTAATATACATATATATATTTTGTAAATAAAAAATTTTAAGTTAGAAATTAAGTGTTTCAAAGTTATGAACGATATTAACTTTTTTGAAAGTATCTGAATAATTATTTTCACCAATCTCTGGTATAATGTAAGTAGTCGATTAAAAAAGTAACACGTACTCGTGCATTTTAATTTCACTCGATTTTCATCAGTCCCTCGATAGCAATCAACGTTGTTATCACATAGTTTCGACAGTTCCATCAACTGCAGGACATCCGTCGATTCGTTGACTTGGCAGCCGAAGTAGCCATCCTCTAAATTTAAAAAGAAAACATCCCTTTTCGATACACGACCGAATCCTTTCTGCGACGTGGCCTGTGGATGAAACCAAGCAATGTAAAACGAGTTAGTTGGTAAACTTTGTTTTTTACAGTCTTTTAACATGTAAGACCAATTATCATCTTCATCCAATATAGAATAAAAAGAAAAAGATGTGTTCGCTACAACTACATCACCGATACTTTGATTTATGAATTGCACTCATTAAATGTGAAACTGGAATTATCGATGAATTATCGGAAAGCTATTACGTTCGATCACTTACCGGATATGAGGATAATATTATCCAAGCCACCAACGGCCAAAGATGTTTCATCTTTGCTGAAAAAATTAATCGACGAACATTAATCATCGTAGAATCAGTACTTCCAAAGGATGACGTTGATACAATTTTCATACACGCATTGTATTGAAAAGTACAATGAACAAATCACCGTTCAGATGAAATGGAACTCATTTTTCGGTTGCTAATGAAGAATGTAAAATCAATTAAATTTGTGACATCAGTTTGGAACTTTTCAATAGAATGAGTCTGAATTAAACAACCGATTTAATTTAAACTTCGAATCAACGTTATTTTAACATTGGAAGTACATTTATTGATTTTAATTGATTTTAATTGATTTTTTTTTGATTGATTTCTATTGATTTTAAATTGAATCAGCTTGATAAAATCAACGATAAAATAACAATCAATAATAATAACGATAAAATAAAATGATGATTACAAAACGTTTGTAATACGTTTTCCCACATGTCTTTGCTTCCATCGAGAAGTTGTAAGTATAAAAAATATACAGTGGTACCAACAGTGACGATTACTCATGTGTTCCCACAACAGTAACGAGAATCCAATTGTTTCGTCGACCGTAGATGTAAATTTTGACCGATAATTGGCTATCGGCGTGCAATGTGTCAGATGATTGACCGAGACGATTTGCCGAAGTTACCCACGAAGGATCTAGTTTTTTGCACGCATGACGAAGCCGGTATATTTAGTCGCTAAAACGAGTATCCTTATCGTTTGCGTTCGCGAACCTCGTGGCGTTTTCAAGGTTCGCTCGCAATTTGTCGGGGGTTTAAATTCCGCACTAGCTTTGCGGAGATAAGAATTCTATTGAAGACGTTCCTCGTTTTTTTGGTCGCGGCGAATATTTGTCACGAGTTCCAAAGAGACGGGCTTCCTCGAAGGGGTTCGTTAAGAATCCCTTAAATGTCGATTGTTAACGTCACTTGAGCGAAAAAAAGTGCGCACTGCCATTCCTATAGCGCATATGATAATTTGCAGACAGCTGCGTACTAACCGATTAAAATATTCATTTATATTCAGGAAGTGAGTAGGTTTGAAAATGATACTGGAACGTCGGCGATGATCTTGGTATAAATGATCGTAATCTTTGTCGATTAGATTAATCTTATTAATAACGAGTAAGAGTAACGTTTTCGATTAAGAAGCCATTTTTTAAATTCTTGAAAACTGTTTTGAAAATTCTAAATGTTTTGCATGTGCAGAAAGTTTTATGTCCTCAAAAAGACTACAGTTTTATTTTTTTTTTTTTCTGCAAAGAATCTAAATTTAAATATTTTTTAAATGCAACCAATTATATTTATATATACATGAAATAACCCGTTTCCGCTACATTTGAAAGACACTGACTAGCACGTGCATTTCGTTCAACTCGATTTTGTCGTTTAATTTCCAATCTGAGAATATTGTATCGAGGAAAAGCCAAAGTGAAATGAAAATATAAAGAAGTTATTCACATACGAAATTCCGTTATCGCGAGCGAAATCAATTAGTCCGTACGGGCATTCCATTGTTTAATGAAGCCGGCAGGACGTCCGCGTGAGTTCCGCGCTTCGCGGCGGGAAAGACGAGCCTCGGGTGAGGGAGGCGAAGGAGGGCGGGCTGATGAGACAGAAAAAGCTCTTTATTACGTAGTCGAAGAGGCATCATTACGTCCCGGGAACATTACAAAATCCAACGTTAGTTTCGCGTTTTTTCATTCCGCGTAATCCATTTCCTTTTATTGGAGGGAGTTCCTTCGTGCAGGAATGACAAGAAACGTCAATGACAGGAAACAATCGCGGCATCTCATCATTATCGCGAAAAAAGTTGGTGAAAATGAAAGAAAAAAAAAAAAAAAAATAAGAAAGAAAAAGAAAAACATAGGAAAGGAGAAATGAAAGAAAAGAGAAACGACGAAGCATCGGCGGAGGGGGGATGCGAGAAAATGAAGAGCGAGAAGGAGTGAGGGAGAATTGGAAGGAACACGCGAAGAGCAATCAGTGCGGGAATGACCAAGAGTTGGAGCATCGAAGGCGCGGGACGGCGGCGGGACATAGGATATAGGAGTTGGAGGGGCCGGAGGGGCAAGGGGCACGTGGCACCGAGGTGGGGGAAGGGTTCGAGTGCGATGCACCTGTGACCCCCCTCGCCGAACCTCCCCTCTCGCGGCAAGCCAACATCTGTAACTCACGACACTCTATTATTATCATATATATCTATGGAATATATATGTATATGAAATATACAAATGGCAATGCCGATAAGCAGCGACTAGCCAGCCAGCGTTGATTCTTTTCAGCAAGAGGCTCTTATTTTGTCGCTTTACAAACTACTTGCGTAACTTCCTGACCTTGCTTGCATTCGATTGAAATTCCTCGATGCGGAACTTTGATTATAGCTTTTCTATTATTTTCTCATTTTTCATTTTAATTTCTACATTGGGAATGGTATCATACTCCTCGCTTTATTGTCTTATTTCAGATTTTTCAAATAACTGATTATAATGATTTTGCCATAAATGGTAATATTTTCGTTAAAATACTCTATTCAGTTGAATATATATACAATAATTAGACTTTCGTTTCGTAATTACGTCATACACAAAATTTAATCTCGTTGAAGAATCATTGTAAATTGATTGTCCGATATTGGAAGCGAATCAAATCGAAAGCGAGTTTTTCGTTGATATTTCAACTCGACATATCCGCGCGAGTAAAAGCCGTCGTAAAGCCAAACTTCCCAGGACTTGTAACTTTGATGCCGTAATCACCTTATCTTCGCGTCATAAATACGAATGGCGTGGTCGAATTCAAACGGCTGAATTCAACCAGGCATCGTGAAGCAGAAATGAAATCACCAATAACATTCAACAATCAAGACCGCCGTTATCCCAAATGAGTGGCTTTGGTTACTTGACATCAGAACAAGCCTTAATTTTATTCTTTAAAATTGACTTCGGCTATCGTTTCCAGTAAAACCTTTTTCTTTTTTCTTTTCTTCTATTAAAACATATCAGAAACATAGAAAATACCGATCGACAATTTATTTCACTCGACTTTCCTTAATCAGATAAGAATGATCGAATTCGATTGGAATAAACTTTTCTAACGAGAATCGACATGACTCTCGGACGATCGGTAAATCATCGCGGCAGTCACGCCGAACGACTATATTAAAGCCCGATATTTATAGTTGTCCATTAAACGACAATTAAATGACAATCATCAACGGGGTAATTAATATTGCTATAACTCAATCGAACGGCGCGGCGCTTGTTTTATTGCCGCGAGAAAATGCGAGTGACATTTGATTGAAGGAAATGAAAGAGATAAGAAACAAGATGATTTGATTTACGCGCGGCGAAAATGTCAGCGTAAAAAGGCCACGGTACCTCAAAACCGTGACGATTACGATATTCGATTATATTAACATAAGCGCGCGAGCCGTCCATATTTAGTCGTAGGCTCATTTATACGCGCTTAGATCATGTGTCGTCCCACGCGAGTGGCATTACAAAACCCGATGTTTATCGATGACTGCAAAATGGAAGATGACAGGATTTCAAGTCGAATTAAGAACGAAATAAAAGCCAACTGTCGAAAATCTTCTTTCGAATTGAAATTCGCCGTCGAAATACGTATTTAAACACAATTCAAAGGACATTACAATTCAGGTTTTCCCACGAATCTGTCAACACTATTACAATTGCCATTTGAATTGATTGTTGTGATTAATTTCTTTCATTATATAACTTGCTTATTTACAGATGAATTTTTTTTTATTATTATTGTTCAATTCTAATTTTTGAAGAATAAAAAGCTAGAAAGTTTGTAAAAGACTTGTTTTATTGTTACTAACATACAGTAACAATAACAATATAAGTGATTTTTTTTTCTTATTCATCAAACAAACAAATTATTATCTAAAGCTAACCTAACTCAAACATTTGCTGTATATCTAAAAATAATTCACTTATTATAATCGGACTATTTTACTTTTGTTAGATTGTAGATTATCTGTAAGAGTTTGAATTATATCATTGTAATTTGATTTGTAATTTAAACTGTAAGTTAAAAAGACACTAGCACTCGGAAATACGACGTAAAGAATGTCCTTAAAAGATTATGCAGACTTCGCAGACAATTCCAAAACCATTCCAATTTTAACGCTGAACAATAAATATTCAAATTTCACTGGTCAGACAAGTGTCTTAGCTGTTTATTTGATTTTTTTTCTTACGCATTTCCAAGGTACCATTATCTTTTCTTTGAAAGTTAGCAAAAAAGACATTTATTTTTGCAACGAAACGTCTCGACGTCGTCTCTGTCAATTCATCCACTATTCCTGGCATCGATTTCAACGTTAATCGCACGTCATCGTCTAATTTTCATTTTAAAAGCTACATCTTCCGCAATTTATACACTACGAATTCGAGCAACGACATTATTTTCATTTTTCGCTTTTCTAAGCCGAGACAAAAACTGGTCTAACTCGTCATACGCGTCGTTTAATTTAATAATGAATCCAACGCCCGAGAAACGTCGGATAAACATCTTACGCGGATTACGCTTCGTTTAATTCCTCGATAATTTTTCATTTTGAAAAAAATAATCGCAAAACTTGCATCACTTTAAAAAGATTCTCTTTTAAATTAAGTAGATTTATTTTCATTCAAGAAAGATCTTCTGACGCAATTCAAATATGGACTTTTACCATTACTAAAGAAAATGAACTTATTTTGTCATTTGTAATTTTCACTATTTAGCGGTAACTTTAATTATATGCTTTTCTTACCGTAATTAAAATGGTAAATAAAAAAATATATATAAAATATATATCTTGAAAAGGTTGATTTTGTTTAACACATTATCAAGTTTTTTCAGTCGATAATTATGGAGAAACAAAGTCAGCTTTGTAGCACTAACTAAAACCAATCGTTAAATTCAATTTCAATTTCATCTAACAAGAAGTTGAGACGTCGAAGAAAAAATCGTCCAACAAGTTGAATTGGCACAGGAAATATATAGTCGAAGGTAAGAAATGCCGTTTTTGCTCAAGTCAAGTAGTGGAAAGACGTAATACCATACGTTGGTGCAAGCGAACCGAGCATTTTCATGTTTTACGATTGTCATTGACCTTGATAACATTGACGGGATGTCGAGTCAATGTATCCTCGCGATTAATGATTTAAAGGGTGGCCAACATTTTTCACATATCCATCTCTCTCTCTTTCTCTGTGTATAAATATATACGATTGATGCTTGGCTGAAATTCCCATCCGAATGAAAGTCACGCCTACGTCGGAGCACTTTTCGAAAGCACCCAATTAATAGAACGAGATAATTGATGATGGATGGAACCGTCCGGCTCATGTCAGACATTCGTCTTGGTTATACGAAAGAATAATCGAAACGTAATTGATTTTTTTCTTCCAAACTTCGAGAATGCCGAAACTGAATGTACGAAATTTCAACATTTACAACGCAAGATAACTATCGTTGAGAAATGTTAACGGAAAGTGAAAAAACTGAACGGTGAAGTTGAGAATAACGTAAGCTGAGAAAAATATTTTACTTTATTAAAAAATTGTATTTTATTGTATTGTAAAATCGATTGGAATAATTCAAGATAGCTTGAATAATTATTAAATTTATTCAACTTTGCATTGAAAAAGTGTCATGTGACTCAAACATAACTTATTTTAAAGTTATTCAAATGTAAATGTAATGTTTATTCAAGTTATTCCAACCAAATTTATATGTCGCGCAGCATGTTATTTATGAAAACATGAAAAAAAAATGAGCAGATTTTCTTATGAAAGCATGAAAAAAAAGGTTGCGCGGTCTCGAAAAGAGGAGAAAAAAAATTGCTCTCTCGGCCATATACGTTGAAATGCCGTCAAGACAAAAGTTGCTCCGCTAGCGAGGATCGGTAGCCGGTGTTGTAAATGAAAGTTACATAATCGCGTGCAATGTCAAGTAGCCCGCAAGCATTGGGCCCCGGTTCGACGTCGTTATCGCGCCGAGCGATTGAATCGTCCGATGCGAAAGCACAAATGTCGATAAGTCACGTCCGAGTCAAATGGAACGCGGCGGATCGTTCGCTCGGAATCGTTATTACGATTATCCGTGCTATGCAGATTGCGCTGGATTTCATTGGCCGCTCGCCCATTCTTCGCCCACGAGCGCGATCTTTTAAGGAAGCCTGCGCGACGGCTTCGTCATTGATCGCCAGCCGAGAAAGCGCGCGTATATTCGCTTATGACACATCGCACTTTTTCCATCCCACTGGCCTCATCATTCCTCGGCAATTTGGTCAACAATTTTTTGTCCCGCACTTGCAAATCGACTCCACTTTACGGATCGAAGGCGAGCTAAAATATCAATCATCGAGATAACCATATTCTAACATACCAATTGCATTCGTTTCATATTGCAATATACTAACTAACTGTGATTTGGAAATTTATATTATAATTCAAATTAAATTAAACAAACGAATATGTAGTTATTTTATTTGCTTCACTTGAAATTGAATGCAGCTGGTTGCATCTGAAAATATACTTAAAGTTATTACAAGCTGCGATTATTTTTCTCAACGCGTTGTGCCGATTCATCAAAATGCTAATTAAGACGGTCATTATTTTTTCCAGCTACTACACTTGGCGAAAACTTTAGTTTAATTTAATAAGCACACAAACGAAAAGGGAAAAAAATAAAGAAAAGAAAAAGAAAAGAAAAAAGAAAAAAAACAGGAAATAATCAAGCCATCGTAAAAGTTGATGAATTCGCTTTCCGAGCAATAAGTTTCGCGCACTGGAAGGAACAAAGTCTCGATATCCTTTGTTTTCCGCGAAATAATGCTTGAGGATACATCGTCAAACGGAAAATTCGCGCGCCGCTTCTTACGCGAATGTCTGACTAATTGCTTTTCTTGTAGCTTCACGTGAGCCGACTGTTACTGGAACGGATATAAATATTCATACGCATAGTCATTAGCGGCCAAGCCGTGGCTTTCTCTCGTTATTCGTCACTCGTGTTTGTCTTAGTCGCGCTCTTGCAAGCGCACCGCCTTTTTCCGCTCGCCAATCCGTTTTCATATTTTGCTTTTGCCCCAATCAAGTTTCAGCAACTTTTGGTAGCGAACTTTCCGTTGCAAAATAACGTTTTCCAAACGTTATTTCAACTTTTCACCGTAAAATGACATCTGTGTGTATGTATTGTCGCATGAACTTTCGCCTGCAAAATTACGAGTTTTGAACTTTTCAATATTCGACGACTAACGTTTTTTACAAGTTTTACATACTTTATAAACGTTGATCAAACGTTGAACAAATATTTTAATACTAAAATTTTTTGTCGTAAGAGGTTTTGAATTTGAATTAGTTTTTACTTTAATTGGCAATTTTACTTTAATTTACTTTAAGCAATTGTTTTCTCCTTAGTGTGGAACTGATTAATTGATTAATTCTTTATTCAAAGATGCAATTTTATTTACGAATTAATATGTTTCTTGTTCCATTGATACCCCGTTTTGATGTTTATTCATATTATCTGGATTGCATAGAATTTTACGAGTTCATTTTTTATTCAGTCTTCATTTTATTTATTTATTTTTGTATAATTTTGGAATGTGTACGTTTTCGCAAACAGGTTTCCCGTCATTTTTTCTTACCAAAATCATGGTAAATTGTATAAAGTCATTTTTCAGCGTTACGACATGCAATTTCCAACGATTACTCTATTACAAATTATATGCTATCAAATGACGCGCAATTACAAGCCTATTCCTATAATAATATCTATTAAAAATATTGTTTCTCACGAAAAAAAGATAAGAAAGCTTGATTTGATTCATCCAATTAAAAAGAAGTAGTACCAAAAAAGTCTCAGTTCGTTACAATTGAGATGCTTTTATTGTTTCAGTCAGCAAAAATGTCTCACATTGATTTCTGGAGGATATATAGGAAATTTAACATTCATTTTGCTAAGTACGTAAACCTTACATAATGTTATTCACGGACATTTAACTGTTGTCCGACGGGAAAACAAAATACCATCGGTTGCAAAAATAGACGCGAAATTAACGAAATGTGAGCAAGAAAAAAGGCATGTTCCGTTGCAGCGATTCGCGTTTGAGTAACGTTACGCGCATCCAGCTGAGAAAGTGCGATACGTTTGATAACATTGAGTCGTTTCTTTGAATAAAATTGTGCTTGCTGAAGTTTTATACGAAACGCAGTGCGTGGTAACGGTTTTTGATTTCACGACCGGCCCGGCGTAGAAAGGCCGTAAAACTTTGGTGAGATCGCAGCACTTTCCGCAAATTGCAAAATTGTTTTCAACAAACGGAACTTTGGCCGGGGCTTCGTGTTAGACAATTTCTCCGCGTCTTTTTACTGTCAGCTCAAATGCGTCGCGCCGAAAGCACCCGGAAACGACCAACTCGGCCGAGTAACACGGACTGTTGAACTGACAATCTTTGATTGATACTTAACTACCTGCAATTCGACCGCTCGGCATAACAACACTTCTAACGAACAAGTGAATCAATTATTGCAAGTCATGCATAGTGCACGATTTAACGTTTCTTTTGTTGGCCAACTATTTTGTAACATTTTTTCCAAAGAATTCAAAATAAATACTATTTCGCCAACGATTTTACAATCGTCCTTTGTATCCCCACCAATACCCTTTCCTTTCACCCTGACGCACTGTTGAAACAAAAGGTCTTATTTCGAGACATTTTTGTTGTTTGAGACATTGAAAGCGTCTGATCTTTGACGAATCAAGACACTTTTCGCGCTTTATTATATAAAAGACCCTTGGGTTTGTAGTGTGCTGGGTCGTTTTCCGAGCAGGTACGTATTTTAGACCGGCAAGTGACTTTAAATTCAAAGGAATTCCGACGGACCTTTTCCTCGTGTGATGATTTCGATAAAGTCGTATACTGAAGTGTGCTTGAAAGTGTGTCAAAGGGAAACTAACGGTCGGGGTTAAATGATTGGGGAAAGGGGGTTTGTCGCGACGCATTTTACACGCTCATAAAAGTGATTTACGATTGAACATCAAATGGAGCACCGAATCCAAAGTCGAATCTCTTTTTCCACCTTTTTCTTTTACGTTATGTGTGTGTGTGTTTTTTTTTTTTTTTTTTTCGCCGCAAGTCATTTGTCACGAGATGATAATCTACCTTAAATGAAGATAAATGAAATTTCTTTGGTTACGGTTTCATTTAGAGGTATGGAGTTTTCAAGGTTCTGTGTTTTTCGGCAACGTGAGATATTTGTATTGTCTTACAAAGATCTTACATAGAAAGGATTGAATCGAATCAAGTAAATATATATTGAGAAATCCAAATAGTAAAAAGTAAATAATAATAAAGAAAAATATACAGAAACTTTATAAAAAAAGTATTTTTAATTAAAAAGTATGATAATTTAGAATTACTTGAAAAAAAAAGTTTTAGAAAAACGAGGATTTCAGAATTATTAAGCTTTCTTTTAAAACATTTAGGTTTTTCAAGTCTTTATCATTAGTTTTTTTTGTTATTATTAATAACATTGTTAAATGTAATCTGCCTGTGTAATTTTACAAAATGACACAATTTTCAGTATTCACATGACAAGTAATTTCACAAACTTTATGCAATTTTTTACGAACTGGTTGTAAAATTACAAATCGTGTAAACATTTTGGCACCAAATTTATAAAATTACCGTATTTTGTCCCAACAAACGGATAATTTTTGTGACGTTGTTTGTTTTTCAGTCCTTGACCTAAGTTAAATGATTTGTGAGAGTTATTTTTGCAGAGCAGATTAGTAGAATGGCTTAACGAATGACTGAAGCCTTCGCTGGAAATGCTTTCGCGTACGAAAATTCGTAATGAAAAGCGAGCGAGTCGCGTGGCAGAGCCGTGTATTGTGCGATCGAAAACAATGGCGACGCGTGTGCCAGCGGAGTGAAACGCTTTGGAAAAGCGGTCGGCGCATCGGCTTGCGTAACGGCGGGCTCGCGACCTTGGCATCGCGCGGCGGCTAATCGTTTATCACCGATTCGGAGCGCGGTCATCCAGGTCGGCACGGGTCATTTCTCCTTTTGTGAGCGCGCGACGCTCGGTTACGAGTGCAGCCACCAATGACAGCGATCGTCAGCGCGCCAATTATTGCCCGGCACCGTGATTGCAACCTTGCCATCGGATCGACGCTTATTATCGCCCGGCTCACTTGCCAACATCAAAGTCAATGTTAACGTTTCGCGTCGCTATCCCTCGATAAACAAAACGATTTAATTGCACACCTAGAGCGAAACCTTCGGCTCGATATACGCGCCCACTCACGAGCTTCGTTATTCCTCGACTCGAGTCGCTTTTTTCCAATTTAATCGCTGCCTTTTTATTCCGCCATTTTTCAATTGTCGTTGACTTAAAGATTTTCGTATGGTCACATCAACTTTTGTTTCTCTTTCAGTTTTATTTTACAACTTTTTTTTCGCGACAAATACATTTGTTTTACAGATTGTATGGAGAGCAAATTGTAAGAAAAGAATTTCGGTTTTTGTTTTTCTTTTCCAAATATATTTTCGTTGAATCAACGTGACGTCAGCGTTACTATTTACGTGATATATATTCGGTGAATCAATCGAATAATTTAAGATTCAAGTTCCAATCATACCACGAAATTACTACTTAGACGGTGAGGAACAAAATAATACAATCTATTTCGAACAGTGAATTTGACTGTTTTATCATATACAACGAAATATCAATGATGTTTTAAATATGTCGTTATAAATATAACATTTTATTACAATTTTTTAAAATGGTATTAAAGCTTTTTAAAAATCTCATTACTAAAATCACCACCGTTTCACTTTCAATTGTCCAAGCAAACTCTTTAATATCATTATCGAAACTGAACGACGATAATCCAATCAACGACTTACATCGACAAAAACGGCCTATTATGCGGTCCAATTACCCATCGCACTGACCATCGCCAACACTTTGGGATTGCACAATTTTCGCCTCGATCCCTCGAAGGGACCAAGCAATTAGCATAAAAGTGTCCCACGTAAGGTAATTTATTGGCACTCGTGGTTGCGTTGATTTCGGCGTTAATTTCGGATTCGGACCTCCCGCGCTCGGTTGTCCATTCATTCCAATAATCGTTATTATTACGGTCGTTGTAATTAGCATGAATAATATAATGAGCGAAGGAAGGAAGAGTGACGTTGACCGAAAGCAGGGGGTGAGGTAGGCTGAAGAAGAAGAAGAAGAAGAAGAAGAAGAAGAAGAAGAAGAAGAAGAAGAAGAAGAAGAAAAAGAAAAAGACGTAGCTTTTAATAGCGTAACGTTCGTATGCCGGGCACGATCGGATGGCCAAGGTGCGCGTTCGCCTGCATCGCCTGTGGCAACATCCGGCATGAATCAACCGGAGTGAAATAGCGAGCGCGCGGAGTCGAGCCGAGTCGCCCACTCGGAGCGCCCGAGAGAACGGCCCGACGAAATGGAATGAATTCGAGTGAAAGTCGGAGGCAGTCGGAAAATCGTCGGGCGACGCGCGTGGGCCTTGCCCCGCAAGGAATGTCTCGAGTATGCTCCGATCATTTCCGTGTGCCACGCTCACCGCCGATGTTTTCATTCTAAGATCGCGCGGACAAGAGCTTGGGCTGGATTATTCGTAAGATTCCGGGTATGGTTTGATAATTATAAAACATAAGTGTCTCTTCTTCTAAATCATCTCTGATCATTGATACACCAAAAGAGTTTCAGTTGTAACAAAGTGTAACACTTTGACGTCTCAAACTTTAAAACTGTTGCAAGCTGAGACACCTGTGTTTCTAATAAAATATCTCATGAGACAATTTTAGAAATTGAGGCACAAAATGGACCGCCACTTGTGGCGAATTCAGATACTTTCGGGATCTCAAACATAAGAAATGTCTTCAATTAAACACTTTTGTTTGCAAAGAGGCGTTTTTTTTTAAGACGAAAGGTATCATTCAGTTTTACGTGTTTAATAAAAGCATAAATTTTGATCAACATTATTGCTCAGAACATTGTCTTTGTATTGTTTTGAACCAACATTTTTTCTCTTAGGGTTAGAGATGATCGATCGAAAGGTTAATATGCTTTGAGAATCGGAAGAAATAATGGACTGAAACAAGGGATCACTGAGATGATAATCTTAGATAGTATATAAAATATCTCTATTTGTGAACTCGTGGACGTTTTCTCGACGAGTAAACGGTTTATCTTTGCTATGCCAAGGTGACGTGATGTTTGAGATGAAACAGTCTGACTGTATATTTCATATTTTTGTACATTTAACAATAAATCTATTTGCACCGTAAGAACGAATGTTTTGTTTTGCAAGATTTTTCCAGAGTGAGACACTAAACGCGTTTCATTTCTGGTAAACTGAGCTGAGTCAAATAATGAATAATCACTTTAAATGACATTAAACTTTTACGTAAGCATGTACAAAAAATAATGAAAAAATAAACTATATACTTTATATATAAATGTTCCATCTTAATATCTTTTTTACTTCCATTACATGATCGTAAAAGTTTTTTGAATTAATTTTTTTTTTTCATTTGTGTCAAACCAAAAATTAAGTCAAACAAATCACCTGAAATTTATAGGCATTTAAATTTAATTTCATTTTCATTTAATTTCGTTTTCTACATTAATTTTTCGTCTTGAAAGAAATTCGTCCGCTTTGACTAATTCTCAAGTCGACTCTATTTCAGGAGCGGCCGATTGAATCGCTTTTCAACGAAAATCGACTTTCCAGCTGGAAGTAAAAAGCGCCGTTTCGGCGAAGCCGTTTACATCACGTTCCCCGGTTGAATTTTAATGAAACGGCGTTTATCGCGCCTGCATTTCGACTACGTTGCGGCAAACGGATAAGTCTTATGTAAAGAACGGCGCAGTCGCTTGGCTAAATTGAAATTCAACCGAATGCTTTGTTCTCCGTGCACCGGAAAGGGACGCGTCGTTCTTTTCCCGCTCTTATCTTTCCGCAAACCGTTTGTTCGCGTTAACAATCCGTGCCTTTATTCATTAGTCCGCTTGCCAACAAACGTAATCAATCGTCGGCCCGATTAAAGCCCGATTAAGGCCCATTTTATTGCCTTCACATTGAATTCAACTTGCCATTCTTATTTCGCACTTTAGTTGCCATTTCATAATTGACTATTATACTACTAAAAAACACAGAAAGTGATACCAAAAGTGCCTTAAATGCCTTAAACAATATCGAACCTTTTAGAGTCCCAAGTAATAAAAAGATGTCTCAAAATGAAGCATCAATGTTTGTAATAATAACTTAAAAAAAAAAAAAAGAAAAAAATTAAAAATGAGAGAAAAATTAAGATAATTAATTAGGTTTTATCATCCTCATTTTCTAGTAATTTTTAATGGTTACATAACTGTTGTGTTTTTTTCTGACAAGAGATAGGTGAAAAGTTGTGAGAACACTAAATTTAGCTTTTAGCAATTTTCCATAACTTTTTATTATGCGCAATTTCTTTTCCTCGAGAAGAAAAAATGATGAAAAAGATAGAAAAACGAGAAAAACAAAAGCCACGAATGCGGCTCACGTCGAAAAAACCGAAAAATGCGTAAACAAGTCGTGAGCCGGTCGAACAATGTGGTATCGAACGCGCCTCTGTGAAAGGCCAATTTCACGACACAAATTGCCGAAACATACAAGAGCCTTATTTCAATATGAATGGAAATTCAAATCGTGTTTTTACGAGTCTTTTATTGAGACCTGGTTCAAGAGTCTGCTTGTAATTTGAATATCTCGTCACAATAAAACCAGGAAAAGTGGCCAAGACTTCGTTAACTCGAAAAAAGAGACTGTCAAGTTTTTCCAACCAGGTCGCACAGTCACAACGATAAAAAGTCGACGACTTTTTACGGCCAATATTTCATGTCAGCCGCAATGCCGTACAGTTTATGTCCCAAGTTTTGCAACGCGAAACTTTGGGGCGAAAAAGCTGCGACGAGCCTCGCGAAGTTGAACTGGAAAGAGACGCGATTGAGGCAAGACGGGACGAAGTTTGTTGGGCCGCGTTGTTTTTCAAATCAAGAATTCAAAGTTGATTTCAGAAAAATAATGTTGTGAAAAAAAGGAGAGAAGAAAAAGCTAGAATTGGAATGAGTAATTGTAAGAACCGCGCGCGCAAAGTCGAGCACAAACAACGCGTGGTTCGCTGTGGCGCAGGCGCGTCGCGCAACGGCGCGATGGAATAAAAATTTTCCCATGACCTTGATGTCTGCGGCGGTGCGACGGGCCGCAGCTTCCGCGGAAAATCGCCATTGGCTCGACTGCGCGGATCCGCTTTAACTTGCAAAGCCCGCAACCGAGGATGATCGTCGCCATTTCGCGGACGGTAATAACGGTCGCGGCGCAGCTGTGCAGAAACTTTTATAACGGGCCAGCCGATTACCGCCTGGTCAAACATACCGTATCTCTTACTCCGCGATTACGGTTAACAGTTCGGCGACCGGTCCCCTCAGCGAAATGCCATTTCATCAAGACAAATTGAAAAGCGCCGAGCGCTCGTACGCGCGAATCGCCGACGTTCGGCAGGATGGCCGCGCGTGAAATTGCCCAAGTTGCAAATTACACGCCACGGGACCACGCGACCCGGGCCTGTGCAATCAAACCAACAGTTCTTTCTGATGGTGGCTTTTGCTCCACGCGGCATGTCGTTTCACCTCGCATTGTTGCTCGACGAAACGTTCGACGACGATTTCAGCTTTAGATCCCACGCGCAGAAAAAACTTGCAACAAAAATTACCTCACCTTATCTAAAACTAGGCGATATCATGCGAAGCGTATGAAATACCACTATTCCACTGTAGTATTCTGTTTTATAATAAAACTTGATATATTTCATTTATATATCAATTTATTTATAAATGATAATTGCATCAAGTATTGGAAAAGAAAATAGAAAGTAAAGAAATGAAGAAATATTTTGCAAACCAACCAAACTGTTTGATCAGTTTCAATGCCGCGGCCGAAATTTCGTAAACTTCGTCAATCGATTCGCTACGACAAGTTTACGACGTGACGGCTCAATAACATGAAGATACTTGGAGTTTCTTTAATAAACAGCTCCCACGCTTTAGCCCACGTTTGACACTTTCACATTCTGGTACCCTTCTTTCTTTTTTTGTTATTGTAATTATTTCGACTCTCCCCCTTGTCTCCCCTTAAAGTGAAACGCCTCGAAATCCGTTCCGAGAAGAAACGAGTCGTTGGAGTTGATGCACGTTTTTGGTCATGCCTTTTTTCCATGCTTACGCATTGCCCCCTCCTTTTGCCGATTAATCGATAACTAATTGATCGATAAGCGAGCCAACGGTAAAAACCACGTTACGCAAACGTGTTCGCGCACCGAACCAAATGACGTCATAAAAAGCCGGCTTCAAGGGCGGCGATTAGTTTATAAACTATTTCTTTCAAAACAGGCATAAAGAATTAATAAATCGGAATCGACGAAAGTAATTAAAGGGGAGTAGTGGGGAAAAGAAGTGCGCGCTCTTTCGCGTCAAAAATTGACTCGTTTATTTTGTAATAACTGTTTTTTCAAAGTGGATCTGGGAAACATCTTTAATAAGCCATGTGAGAAGTGCTAATCTCGAATTAAAATGTGAGTGAAATGTTATTTTTATTCATGGGCCGAAATACCAAGTTGCAAAAAACGTAGATTTTTGCATATTTTTTATACATTATAAGACTATTCATTCTCTTTCATTTTTATTTTAAAATCTATTAATGAAAAAAAAATTAATCCATGAAAAATAGTTAAAAATTTTTTTTTTAATTTATTTATTATTTAAAAGCTAACAAATGAAATTGCTTCCTTTTGAAAAGCAGCAATTTCATTGGTTAGCTTTTACACGTTTACTTTAATTTTATGTGATATGTAGTATAGTTTTACATTCATTTTTTACAGTGTATATATTTATGTAGAAGAAAAAAAAAAATGCTACGAAAGTGTTTGTTAATAGCATAAAAATTTTGCCACGTATATTGGGAGCTCATTTCTCGATCGAAGACTGAGCGACTCGGATGAGTTGACCACAGGAGCGATCGATCATTGACGGCTCGTTGTCGCGTCTCACGAAATACATTAACATTTTGTCAACGGCCTAAGAATCGCTCCTTTTTCTCACCGCAAATCCGACCTTCCGCGATGACTCCGCGATGCGATCACGCGAAATTGCACAAGGCGGAGCCGATTTCCCACGCGTCTGCGATTGGTTACGAAACAGCGATTTTCGGGGTGACTTCTGACTCGCCGATCGACTTTAATTACGGCGAACGTTTCAACGGATTTATTGCTATTATTAGTCCAAGCGAATCGCTGCAATTCAAAGGCAATCAAATTAATTGCGGTGATACGTGCGATGAGCAGCGCCGGAGACTCGTTGGAATGAGACACCCGAACTAACGAGCTTCTTTCGAGGCTTTCTAAGCTCAAAACAAAGTTTGCATTGAAAACTGTTCTTCCTCTTTTCCACAACTCTCCTTTTCCAAACTCCGTACACGCAAAATGGTCAAACATTTCATAGACAAGTCAAGCTGGTTTTCATCGGCAACGTAAATTGCTCCCCATACTGCCCCTCCCTTACTCCTCTAGCATATTCCGCAATCAAGTGACGGAATAAAGTTGGAAGGCAACGAGCAACGATAGCTGAAGTTATGATTACGTATGATAAAGCCGACGTCCGGACGTCGCGGCGATTCCGTTAGTCGAAAATACGTTTGCGCTTGTGCCAAGTGTGTACGTGAGCGACATGCGCGACGCACGCCAGGGCCAAATATGGCGCGGCCAAACCGAACCGTGGTGGACGGTCAGATTGGTAGCGGCGGCAGAAGACGATGGCCGGAGGAACGGGGATGGGGGATGGCGCTCGTGACTCCGGTCCGCCGCAAGCATTGAACTCTCCCGCGACCAGTCACCGTGAGTCCGGCCGCGCGGGGCACCACCTACGCCTAACTGTACGCCGCGCGATTATTAACCGCCGACCTGAGGCTCAAATGGGGGAAGGCTAAGACGATCCCGCCTCGAGTCAAGAGTCTCGCTCCTAAAGTTCAGAAGCTTTTTTCGCCAGGCAATCAAGTCTTTATCTGCTCAACTCTACGCCTGCTCACGATATTTGCCTTCCTCTGTCCGACCCAAGCAGACATTTTACAAACACATAGGCTTCTAAAACCAATGTACTTAAGCCGGGGCTATATTTCATACATATCATCGATATGGCCTTGATGAAAAACATTCTGTAATATAACCTGTCAGAGAAAGTTTAAAACAATTTCATTTTCCTGAAAGCAAGCATCCTATATGATGGGATGAATCTTATTACTTTAAGATAACCTTTCGAAATGAAAACAAACAATTTTCGTAAACTTGTTTTGAATTTTTTTTTTGCACTTTACCATTAGTAAAATTAAGGCTTAGGTAAGACGAAGATACTTTTAAATCGACAACGGAAGATAAAATTGTTCACTGGTAATAAGATCGTTTGGTTTTATTGCTTCTTTTATTTTTTAAGTATGCTTTTAAAACCGTCTCCCGGCCGTAAAAACAACTATTAAAATAAAAAGATTGCATTTAAGTCTCAAAATAGGGAATCTAATTTTTAAACATTGATCGTTTGATGGGGAAGAAAAGTGCAATAAAAGTCAGTCAGAAAATGTCTAACTTTTAAGACATAAAAAATTATATACAAATTATAATGAGTGTAAGATATTGATGTTTCAATAATGATGTTTCTTAATGAATATGTTAATATAAATGTATGTATATGTATAATAAAAAAAAATTTAATTTCTGATAATCATAGCTAAACTGCGAGGTATCTTTATCATCCCGCCATTCTGACCCGTTGAAGTCGTTGGAAAAAATGCAAATCGACTACACGACCTCTACGACGAACGGTACAAATATGTTTCCCCTCGCGTGTACATACGCTACTTTAAAGCTATAAAAACTGAATTTTCCCATCATTGATTGCAACAATCCAACTTCTTTCAAATCATTTTTCACCATCAAAGTTATTTCGTCTGATACATTTACTTTTCTCATTGTGCGACTTTTCTTTCTCCTTATGATTTATTGTTAAGAAATCGAATAGAAAATGAATAAAAAAAAGTACTATAATTTTACATCTATATTTCACTTACAAAAAGACAGCACTAAGTGATGAAAACATTTCTGGTTAAAGACAAAATTTATTTTAATAGTTTGCCAAGAATAAATTCACTCTACACACAACTTTTTCTATTTGTACA
>JABFOV010001537.1:0-24636 GCA_022817685.1 Aradophagus sp. ZL-2020
TCCTTGTGTCGAATGGTCTCATTCACATATTACTTTTGTTTCAGTTCTTTTTCTTATACATGTTTTATCTATATGTTTTTTTTTTTTTGCAATCATCAGACGGAATAAACGGTGTAGAAGGGTTCCGTGGGCTCGGTATGTTGTATAAGGAACAGAAAATACTTAAAAAATCAAAAAAAAAAAAAAAAAAAAAAAAAAATGCATGTTATATCTACACGAGGACACCATTCTAAAAAATTATTTCGACTTTCAATGTTACGAAATGTTTTTAAATTGTTTTTTTCGTGTGTCCTTGAAAAACGCTCTATTCCGCACTAGGGACTTATCGAAAAGTAATGTTTTTGAAATAAGAATTATATTATACGACATTCAAGGGTTTTTCGGTTGTTGATAATACGAGCGAATTTGTTGCGAATCACAACGGTTGGTGTACACAGTCATTTTTTTTTATTTGAATCGTTGGATAGGTGGAGGCGGGGTGGCACCGGCCAAGCCGCTTCGCAATTACCAGTGCAACAAGAGTCCCCTCGGCAGTCTTGGGGGCTCGGCGCGCTTCTCTAGAGACAGCTCTGTTTCACTGTATAGTATACCAGGTCAGTAGCATTTCGAAAAGCTAACACGCGACCGACACAAAAAAATTAAAAGAAAAGTCCAACCGAAATGAAGTTGGCTGCTTCAGACTTGCCAACGTTGAATCTGCATCAAAATTGTTTTTGTAATGTTATGTTATGTAAACGGACATACGCTGCGACACGTGCACGAAAATTACTACCTTCCAAATCTATTCAGCGGGCGAAAAGTAACATTTTTCTTCCCCGGGACAAAAAATGCACTTGACTGCCCTCTTCGATTCATGATCTTTTTCTTTTGCTTCAGACTGGTCCAGGATATTTGTCTGACTTAGTGCAGAAACCTGTTTTGTGACCTTTCCTATTTTAGAGCTGAAAATGGTATTTTCCCGCCCTAGGGCAACAGCCTGATTCATGTACCTCTTTTCAGCTTTGGAACTGAAAAGAATATTTTTCCGCCCTAGTGGCGGAATCCAATATACATTCTTCTTTTTAGCTCTAGAACTTAAAAGAGTACTTTTCTGCCCTAGGGCAGAAATCCAACTGTCAACATTCTTTTTAGCTCTAAAACTGGAAAACGTATCTTTCGACCCTGAAGCGATTATGTATTTTACAATCTTCTCTTATGCTTCAGAGTAAAAAAGGACACTTTTTCACCCTTAAGGCTATAAAATCAGAACTCTCAACACCGCTGAATAATAGTATTTTCCTCGCACTTGTTGCAAAAAGTATGCGTGCAACGAGGACGGAAATCGCCACTTTTTCGCTTTTTTGCAGAATATACCATTTCGACTATTTTTTAATAACATAATTACCATAAAACCAGCCAAACGCGACCGTGCCAACAAATTGTGTGACAACGTATAACACAAGATCTGCTGATTTTCGCATCGATTGATTGATTGATTCACGTTGATTATGCTTGTACAGACCACTTTACTGCTTTCGATATTATCAACTTGGCATGCTTTCTTTATTTCTCTTGGGATTCTAGGGGACTTTTAGTCACGTTTTCGAATCAGCGAATTTAGCAAACAGAGCAGTAAAATTTACACTTTAGTTTTAGAATATAATTCAATAATTTCAGAAATGTGAAAAAAAATCTTTTCGACGATCACTTAAACATAATAATTTAGGAGTTCTTTTTTATTAAATCGTTAAGAAGAACAAATAAAAAGCAATTACTATTAGTTTTCCAAGCCAAAATGTTATCTTCTGATTTTTGCTCTTCAATTCTTTGTCTTTCGGCAAACTTATTGGCCAACTGAAATCGACGCGAACTTTGGCGCGTCTCAATCCCGGGTTTGCGGTGCAATAAAAGTCCGCAAACGTGCCCAGTTTTTTCCCCGCGATCAGCAATTTATCAACGCTGGCAATTTGCAGCCGGCGTTTGCGTAACGGAGTTTCATTATCACGATGCACGAAACCCAACTGCTCGTAAATTTTCATCCGACCTTTTTTTATCCATCGTTAATTGAATTCCGTGACCCGATAATGATCCGATTTCAATTGATTCGGTCGCATACGATTTAGGTTCTTCTTTGGTCTTTTGTCTCACTCATTTCGATAGGAAATGAGTGAAACAAACACATTTGAAGTCACACTGATAAAGTAAGATTCCCTGTGACTTAATGTGTACAAGTGGTTCATATATGGACCATGTCGTGCAGGTTTCGTTACCACGTAAATTAGTGTTTGGAAAATATTAATAGCAAAAATCAAGTGAAAAAAGCAATAAAAATATCAAATCATCAAATAATCCATGTACCACTTTATGGACCACCGGTCTATAATAGGGATGGGCGATACAACATCGATATAACACAACATCGATACTTTTGTTTCCGAATATTGATATTTCAGGCCAGAATATTTTTTCTTAGCGATACGTAAAGTATCAATATATCGAAAATCGATATTAATATTATCTAATCGACCAATTGATCCAATAGCGATGGCCGTTCGGCTTCGAATCTGTTATGCGCAAACATCGTTCTGGTTTACTTTTATTATGAGTGACGTTCATTATGTACCACGTCCATCATGCACCATCTGTGTTTTGTGAATCTATGTGCTAGGTATTGACCTATGAACTTGTTTTAAGTTTGATACCATTAAATATTTTTGAATCGATACTTTGGATGTATCGATATAAGCACTATCGATATGTATCGATATATATATAAAGTACATCGCCCATCCCTAGTCTATAAAGTTTTCGATTTGAGTTCCGTATGTGTTAATCTTTTCGTTGCTGAGGAAATTTAAAGTATTTTCGTGAGTGAAGAAGTAACTAAAAATGTAAAAATGAATCACTTTTGGTCTTTCATTAGTTCATATATGGACCATGCCGTTTGAGTTACGTGATATTAAGTTTGAGTACGAAAAGAACTAAAAGCAGACAGAATGAATACCACTTATGAATTTAGGTTATACTTGGGAACCATATATCACTTTTTGTATTGATTATTTATATTACTTATACTTCGATTATTTTGAGCTAATTTGGACTTTAAATAAATATCTATCAAACAGTATGGACCTTATGTTAAAATCCTATTATATAAATGTCCTTTTTACGAAAACTAAAACATTTCAAAGTTTAGTTGGACTTTAAGGCTTTGGACTTAGGATCTCAAAATATGATGATGAAGAAGAAGATGATAATGATGATGAAAAGGAAGATGAAAATGATGATGATGATGATGATGATGATGATGATGATGATGATGAAGATGACGAAGAACACGAGTGTCTCATTTTGGGACATTTGTTATATTTGATATACCGAAAATGTCTCATTTCGTCACAGTTGAAGCATACTTTTTCACACACTTGTTCTGACTTATTGCAAATTTACACGAACGGAGACAATTTTGGTATCTCAAAAATCAAAGATGTCTCAAAATGAGACATTCTACTTAGCAGCAATAGTTTCCACTCACATATATCTTATTTTTCGACATGTTTCGAGATGTGTCCTGAAATTCTTCAATCATATATCGAGATACCCCAATTTCTAATATACCAACTTTCGAGGTGTTTTAGTTTTTGCAATGCAAGTGGTGCTTTTATGATCACATTGTTTCAGCACATTTATCACCAAAAAAAAGTCACAAAATTATATCTATTCATTCTCATGATTCATATATGGACCAAAATTCTGTCATGTCACGTTCACCGAAAACCACCGCATTCACTAAATCGCTAAAACGCCTAATCAACGAAACTTTGGCATGACTGCTTTTGTTCAAACAACACGATGATGTTGCATCGATCTTTAATCATGTTTTCTGTTTTTTTTTTTTTCTCTTCAATTTTAACATACTTTTGCAGCCATATATAAATACATTAAATCACAAATAAATGGCGTTTCTAATAAACGAGCTCCCGTGTGTTCGATAACTGAATATCGTTTATTATTTTCTAGATCGATTGCATGGCGAAAGCGGATACATGAGCAGTCCGGAGCGCGGCGGAGGTGTCGGCGCCGGAACCGGCAGGTACCCATCCGGATTATACAGCACGGGCAGCAGCTACGAAGACCCTTATTACTCGCAATACTCCGGCACGGTTACGCCCGTTATCGACGAGGAAGCTAGGTAAATTCCATTCGCGTTTGGTACCACTTCAATTTCAACATTTCTAGATATTTCAATGAGAAAAATATGCATAGTCAAAATAACAACCTATGTACTTTTACCTTTTGCCGTTTTTTTTTCGTTTCCATTTAAATTAAAGGATCAATTTCTAAGAATTTTATTCACACTTATCTCAAATTTTTCTCCAATTCCAAAACTTGGCATTTTGCCACGTGGCAAATTTCGCGCAAATATTTGATTTAAATATTGATTCATTCAAATCAGTCATAATTACCTAATTTTAGTATATAGATAGTTATTTATACTATCTGTGTCTTCCAATGCGATTTTTATTAAAAATAATTGTTTTTTCCATATTCGGTATTTTGAAAATGATAATAATTTGGGAAAGTATAAAGATGCGTTTGTTAATATTACTAGATTATGCGCTGAATTAAATTAAACAGGGTGGCTACTTTCTGGAAAACCTGGAAAACCTGGAAAAGTCAGGGAATTACGTTGGTCATGGAAAAGTCAGGGAAAAGTCAAGGAATTTTACCAGAAATCTGGGAAAATTAAAAAGGTCAATTACAAATCATTAAAATGTCACAAATAACTAAAATTATGTCCACTAATTTTTCATGTCTCATTTCGTTTTATTTTTATATATAAAAAATGCATTGCTAAAATGAATAACAGTTTTTGATGATTATTTTTTAATATTATAGAAACAAGTTATTCTTATATGAGGAAATATGTACTCAAATAAATCAAATTGTTTTATCAAAAAGTCAGGGAATTTTGTTTTATAAAAATAGTGGTCGCCCTGTTAAATTACCATCAGTCGAACTGTTTTTGGTAACATTTCTGTAACACTATAATTTCACTTCCCTTTTTTTATTAATTTCGTTCCTCTTTTATGGAAGTTTCTCTCACGGTGTGACCGATGAAAGGGCAGATTCATGAAACTTGCATCTTAAAGAGATCACTAGCTTAATTTAAACGTTGTATTAATATTCAGAATCGTTAACGACGATTAAACTAGGTTTCTCTTTCGAAAAAGATGGGTAATAATATGTAAATCACGTATGAGTCATGAAATAATTCGCAATTTATATGTAAACTTTTGTTTCGTATGACTGCATAAATCTTAACCGTGATCTACATAAATGTTAATTGACAATTTATAATAGTCTATGCAAATTTAAATTTCATTGCGAAAATAAGAGTGTTGAATTTTGTTTTAAAACGGAACTTAAAATTTTCTTTTTAAGCTTTATTATTTATATCATTTATTTGTTTTAAATCAAAGGTTTAAAATGTAATGTGTCTCTTATGTAAGTTAATATGAAATATCAAACAATAATTGAATAGAAATAATTCTTTTGAAATTGTGAATAAAAGTTTTTTATTTAAAAAAAAAAAACTTTTGCGTGCAGTTTTAATTTTTAATAATTATTAATAAAAAGAAGCTATATTGACTTAAATTTTTGAAAAGAAAAAGAATTGTTCATAGCAAAAGTAATTTCATTTATTTCGCAAATTCATCCAAAAATATCATAGGTTATATGTATAAAAGATTGCTTTTTCATATTAATTTTTATTAATAATCGCTACAAGTTTTAAATACATTGCGCCGCATTCTTAAGAACAGTATGTATCTTCTTGTTTCAACAAAATCATATTGTAACTCATAACCTAATATCACAAATAACTCAGCGTAGCAAATTCCGCCCACCTGAGTTGTAGATGGCGCGCTATACAGTATAAATTGCAATGATAACGAAACGTATAGTAAAATAAAATATATATTCCTAAATTTTCATTTTTATTTTGTTAATTGCGATACGAAATAAGTGCAACGTGTATTGTACAATACAATGCTTTTGGTGAATTTTAATTGGTTTATTATCCAAAATTATTATTAACAAGATAATGTTAAAAATGTTTCTATGACTTAAAATAATATTTCTGGAATATCATTTTCAAAAAAGTAATAATACAAAAATGTTACTTTGGGATGGAAAAAATGTTATCTTAATATTTTTATATATTACAACACAGTAATATTATGTTTAAGATTAATTTTCAATATTTTTTTATGATTATAAATTTCTACAAAATTCATGCGTGATTTGGATATAAATGAATTATATAATCCGAGATACAATACTTTTGCAATATATTATATATTTTTGCAACTTATTCCATCAATCGGGCCATTAAAAAAATCCCTAGGCGGCGGATTCTTGGCAGCTGATCTAACAAACGACGCCATTTTCGAGCAATTTATTTATCCGCGCACGTAACGTCGCGACGAAAAAAATCCCTAGAAAACAATCGTTTATGAAATATGAGCCGAGCGCGTACGGCGATCGTTTCGAAAGTCGATCATAACTTACGCGTTTGGCCGACCTTTTATTAAATCCGAGCCGCGGAGTTCGTTAGAATGATTTTTATGGCTCCTTTGACAAGCTAGATATCACGGTCGGCAAAATCAAAGGTTAATTGACGACGAAACGAAACATGCCGGAAAAATTAAATGAAAAAGAAACGGTTTTAGTTCAAGAAATTTAATACCAAACGAAATTGGAAAACGTACAATTTTTTTTTAATTCTGTATATTTTGGATTTGCGATATTGTTTTTGCAAATATTCTTTTAAAAGTATCTCACAGTGTTCAAAATGAAACAAAAATATTTACGAAAAGATATAAAATAACGTAAATTTACAAAGATGAAGCACTTACGTTCGGGGAAATTTTGAAATTGTAAAAAACATTTTTTACAGTATATACCAATTTCAGGGACAATTTTTTTCAGTAAATTTAAAAATTGAACTTTCTTAATAGCCATTTTCTATTTCTGATAGAAATTTATTAATTTTGATTCAAAATTGATCAAAGTTGAAATTTGTTGACAAAAAAAGTTCGTAAACTTCTTCCCGACATTTTTTATCTAAAGTTTTTTGATATATATATACAATCATTTTGAAAAAAATTTATATATTGATATATATAAATATAACATTTTGAAAATGTAAAAAAATGTTACGAACGAAAATATAATTTTTCGTTGGTAATTCTAATCGAAATTGATCGAGGTTCAAATTGCAAAAATGTCTAGTGTAAAAAAATTTTCGAAAATGCCAAAAATTGTAAAGAAACTAGTGTGAGACAATTATTTTTAATTATTATTATTACTTTTAATTATTGTTATTATTATTGTTGTTATTATTATTATTATTATTATTATTATTATTATTATTATTATTATTATTATTATTAATATTATAATTTTTTTTTTAATTATTATTATTTTTAATATCATACATATTCACGTGAAATATCTAATCTTTTATTCATCGTGATTTAGAAAAACTGAAACCTTAGCTCTGAAACGCGGCAAGAACGAGGATTTGAAATCTCGATTCGCCGAATTTTTTTCGCCCGCGGTCCAACGCAATTATCGCATCTCGCGGTTGTCGTTGTGCAATTCTCGTGAATTGCGTAAACGCGTTCGCCGAATCGAAAAGTCGGGCGAAAAAGAACAGCGGGGTTGAGGAAAAACGTTGCCATCGCCGGCGACAAGAGCCGCTATCGAATGTCGCGTTCACCGATCCACGACCGCTGGCTGTTACGTACGCGTTTTATTTTCATGTTGTCGCACATGTCGATGGCTTAATGCATATTGTCAGCAGAATCGGGTCGGGAGTATGTGTGTACATAGCCGCGTTGCGCATGACCACTATAATAAAGTCGCGCACGTATAGCCCGCTCAAGATCATCCATTTCCACGCTAACTGCTTGTCATTTTCATGAGTCGCGGTTCGGTGCGGCAAATACGAAATTTGTTGTGACTGTCTTTCGATAATGAACAGCTGAGATCTATCAAGTTAATATATTTTTATCTTTAAAACCACGGTGGTTATTTCAATTTTATTATTTCTGAGAATTATCATTTTTTTAAAACTTCGTTAATAGCCGTTTGTGGGAAAAATGGGATAGTAGACAATTTTAACTGCAGGATGTTTGGAATTCGTATATCACTTTGTCGTATGTGACTTTGTGATGTCATTGACGATGTCTATTTATAATATCCATTTGTGATATCAATTCGCGATACCCATCTGTGATATCCACTTGTGATATCCATTTGTGATATCCATTTGTCATATCCATTTATGATATCAATATGGGATATCTATTTGTGATATCCATTTCTGATATTCAATCGTGATAATGATATGTGACATCCATTTATGATACCTATTTGTGTTATCCATTTGCGATATCGATATGGAATATCTATTTGTGATATCCATTTGTGATATGAATTTGTGATATCCATTCGTATTATCCATTTGTGATATGCATTTGTGATATCCATTTGTGATATCCTTTTGTTATCCATTCGTGATATCCATTTGTAATATCTATTTATGATATCAATCTATGATATCAACAAGTAATATTGTGTTGTTATATCAATGAGTGATACCAATTGATGATAATAATTTATAGTGTCTATTGATAACATTAATTTATGGTATCAATAAGAAATGTACTCTTGTGGTATTAACTTGTAATATTATATTGCAATATCGGTTAGTGATATCATTTTGAAATATACATTTTGATATCAATTTGTTACGTTACGTTTACATTTATTACGTTATGATATCACTTTATAATATCAACTAATAGAATCGACTAGTAATACCTGTTTGTGATATGAATTTATCATATCTATTTGTGATATTTGTGATATATAAGACCCTGTTGTAATAACATGTTATAATATTATGTTGTGATGTCAATTAGTTTGTCACTTTCAAACAAACCTCATTATATCAAACTGCAACTCCTGATTGTGATGCAAAATTGAAGTGATGTTTAGACTATGCTAATATAAATATTAAAACAAAAAACGAAGAAAACATGAGTGTGTGTGTTGTTGTGGGTGGCGCAGTGATACGGAGCTACTGGAGGAATCTTACAGTCTTTACGGCGTGAAACCATCGGGGCGCCCCCCATCGGGTCCCCCACGTTCCCCCTTCCCGACGGGAGTTCCTCCACATCCCCCAGGACAACCCTGCGACGTCACCCGGTACCTCATTAATCATTATATACATACATTTTGTACAATACATCTACATTATTTATCGAGAAAAATGTTTCCGGTCTTGTACACTTAGTTCAGATGGCGTTGTTGTAACATCACTAATAGCGGGAGAAAAATGGCGAAATTTTTAATCAGAGGACATTTTTCTCATCCAACAAATACACATATGCAAATGGAATTCGTAATTTCTGAGATGAGATACTTACTCACCTTTTTGAGTTTTTTTATGATCGTACGAATTTCAGTTGCATATGATGTTTTTCTTATACTAAATTCATGCCATGCGCCTCTCAGATATGCCTGTAATACGACTTCTTTACAAAACCATTTTTTCTACAATTTTTTAAATATTTTTTAAGTGTTATACGCAATCAAAAATGCACAATCCGCTGTCTCTCTTTTCGCAAGTGTTTTTGTTTAGTACTCGATTCGTCGGCTTGTATAACCTAACCTAACCTCACAATTGGTAAACACGTCGTATTTGAACTCACAAAGTGTGTTTTATTAATTTTTTCTACATTATGTTACATCAATTTTGAGGTTATGACTCAAGTTTCAAGTCAATTGGTGTGTATGTGCTTGCGCCTGAATGTAGACGAATGTAGAACTTTGTTTTATTTCCGAAAAACTGATTCAAATCGCGTCTCTGCACGTAAATATTGTGTCTTTTCGTTCATAACCTAAATTACACAATGTGATCAAACACTAATGAAAGTCCCGAATATTATTGCTGACAAGCGATTCGGCTAGAAGCGTTTAGGTGTAATAGAGAACAAAGATTATAGTCATTAGAAATGCCTGTCATTATTTTATATGTAAAAACATTTTTTCACCTGCATTTATTTTAGTTTCCTTTATTTTGGTCAAACATCTCTTTATAATGTCACTCAATTGCACTGGTCTGTGTATTCTTAATGGTGAATGTCTAATCAACCATAAAATTGTGTGGAACATCCCAATGACGTTAGGAATAACCTACAACTCATAACCTATAATTCATAACCTATAAATCTTAACCTATAGAATATGAAACTATTTACTGCAGCGCCACCACGTATGAAAAGTATGTATTAATGAACCGTAAAATTGAATAATCATTCACGAAATACATAATTTTTGTTTAAAATAACTCATGTGAACATGCAACAGAACAATTCCATTTAATAAATTTTACACACACGTACACATTGGAATTTAAATTGTACGGCTCAATACATAAGAGCGCTATCAACAGAGGGCGCTTGTGTTGGTTTTTAAAAATGGTTTCATATATGATTGAATATTACATGTAATACTACATAATAAATAGTTTTAATTAAATCAAATTAAATTACCTCTTAAATCTTCTTTCATTTGATGTAAAACACTTGACCTGTTTCATTGTTTTCTATGTTTATATGTCATTATCAACTAACTAGCAATGTCATAGTTTTGGCGCCAATTTCAAAATTCAAACTGTAAAATCCACATCATCATCCTCTTAAGCACAATTTTACGATTGATTAACTTCGCTTCTTTTTTTATTCTAACGCTATATACTTCTGCACAAATTCAAAACTGAATAAAACAATTATTTGAGTCAATCAGATTCATAGTAATAAAGATGTGGCATTTTTGTGGATTAAAAAAGACCACTTCACCATATTGAAATATCGCATCGAATCTGAAACTTATCCACACTTAATAGCTTTTGAAGAGGCATATTTATTACATTTTATATTTACGCAGCATAGTGACCAACTTGATTTTATGTATAGTCTAATCTCAAAATTTTGCTTTTACAGGATAAAGGTAGAAGATGTCGCGCGGCAGATCGCAAACCTCACCGGATTAGTACAGAAGGTTTTAACCCACTCACCCTCAACGCGGGAGTATCTTCAGATGCCAACAGGGCGCGATCTTTATTCGAGATCTGCAGGTACTTTGAACAAAAATAAAATCCTGAAACAAATAAGCAATAGGCGATTAGTATATGGTGCAGGTAGATAACATGACAGATCCCGATTCCTTATAGAATGAGCTTACTGACTCGCTGGAATACGAATGACCGTGAACGCTGTCTTAATTATGATTAACGTTTGGAGTATAACTGTCTCTGTTGGTCACTTTTAACTAAAATAAGGCAGTAATACTTAAAATATATTTGTTGACTTCTAATAACACTTTGAAAAAATATTAATAAAAAATCCATTATTATGTCTTTTATTATACAATTCATTACCTGAATACGTGAAAGTTCGTTTTTTCATTTTATGTTGCTGTCTTATTCTGTATTATGTGATTTAAGTGAGACGACGACATTTATATGCGGGATATATTGATTTTACTGATACTTTTTTATCGAAATGCGAAAAATCGCTGTAAAATTGCTTTGTAATGACCTATAAATGATGCGTATCAGGCTCAGTGGATGAAAGCGACACTCAATCTGTCTTCAGCTCTGCCTCAGTACCTCCGCCAGGTGTGTCTCACGCTCTCGCTCTTTGTCAGTTCGTCTTTGTCCTTATTCTTCTTCGCTGCAACGTATTCATTAATAGTATATTAATTAACAAGGGAAAAAATGGTTTTTAAGTTGGTAACCTTTCGGGCTAGCAACTTAAAATTAAACTGTTCATATCAAGAAAAAAATATGATTGGTATCACGAGCCAAAGGCCAGTGATACCAACATATTTTATTCTTGGTTTAGGAAAAAATGTCCAACTTTACATATACATTTTGGCACGGTTTCTCGGTGTTTATACTTATATGTATGATACAATTTAATACGTTATTAACAAAATGATAAACAAAGGCTTACAAATCTTCTATATAAATTAGTCATAAACTAAGCAGATGGCGCTATTTTGGAAGCCTTGATTAGCGCGCCATCTGTCAAGTCCACTTTTATTTACTTCTCTTTTGAATACACAATACTTTGTCTTCCTTTTTCTTGATATCAGTTTCATTATTGCACAGGGTATACCGCAATGAATCCAGTTTTATTATTTCTACACTTTTTATTTAATTTTGTTAAAGGTATATTAATGATATAGAAATAAAATTACTCCGTTGAATAGACATTGTTCACCATGTAAATAATATCACAATTGTCGATCGGAATTTCATGCCCGTTGCTGGTGTCGCTAGCGTCGTGATAAACTTTAAAACGACTGCTAGCGCCATCTGCGCACCATGGTTTGTATATAACTCGTGTAAATACTTTCTATCCTCGATGTGCGTTTTGAAGCTTTTTATCATTTCAAACATATTTTTCAGCGATTGTTTTTTTTTTTTTTTTGTTTTTCCTTTTTCAACTTGAAAATGTATTTCTATTTAAATGATATCTATTAAACAGTTACTGTCGTATTGCAGATGACTCGTACTTGAGGACAGACGTTAAGCCGCCGAAATTAGGGAAAGGTGCTGAAACTTTGATACAACTTATCGATGTTCACCTTTTGCCTCGTGTTAAGTTTTAATTTGAGCTTCCATGTTTCTTCTCCTCCTCCTCGTTTCCGCCTGTTTTTCTATCCATTCAATTCCAAAGCTTTCGCTGGGTATGCCTTCAGTTGCCCAAACTTCTGTCTGACGGATTGTTATCGAACGCGGCGTGCTGTGATGCATTTTTAAAACTTTTGTCTGGTTGATTTTACATTTAGCAAAGCTTCTTATTGCGCATCCCCCTTCACCCTCTTCGATTCTTGTGTTGGATGAGCATGAACGAGTTTTGTTTGTGCGAACTTAAAACGAAATGCAACGTTCTGCAGATAGTTTGGTTCTATAAGTTTATATCGATGGTTCGTACGTAGAATCAAAGCACAAGAAAAAAAATTTCTAGAAATCATACAACAACAATTTCATGTATGATTTCAGAATAAGGTAAATTTTTGTGCAGGTTTATAGCAAGGTTCTTGACTTAGGTTCTACACCGTGCTATTTAGTTGGAAATGATGGGCACTCTATTAATACACATTGTTTTCAACAATGGACTAAATGTGAGATCTTAGATTCCTCCTTCAAATATTTAACGAGTAAATTCCTATACTCGACTATCAATATAAATTCAAATAATAATTAAACTAGTAAATGATGCAGGTACCTACTACCTCTATCTCATAGACTTACCTCTAACTTGAACATGTAGTACCAGGTATGACCTAGATTTGTCCATGTAATTAAACCAGATCAGTGCAGTAATGTTAGCATATCTAATCACGGTACATGTCATCTCTGGTGACACTAGTCATTACATCCATATTTGGTCAAAAAAATTACAGTTTGTAATATGCAAAATAAAGCAAGACTAGTAGTCACCTTGTCGTAGGGACAGTCTGGTTCCATACCATGTTCCGTTCCAGTCTGACTCCATTGTATGGAACTAGACTGGTTTTTTATAAGAATGGTCCACAACAAGGAGACCAAATTGTAATATTACTATGAATTAATTATAGTCTATATTTGTTCCCATAAATGTGGAGTATAACTAAGTTCAATATAGGTCTAATCTGGGCTAAAAACATTTGCTGTTTTGTGCGTTGTTAAGCTCATAAATTAAAGTTTCGCCCCCTAGAGATAATAATTATTTACATTTTCTTAAGGCCTAAATAAGAATAAACTGAGAACAAAAGATCGCACTATCTTAAATTGCTTATAAATAGACGGTACAATCTATTTAGATTGATACCATCTAGATGACAGTGTTGTACAACCTAAAATGACAAGATTGTACCATCTTTTTTTTTACCATCTCGAGATGGTACAATCTTTTTTCTCAGTGCATAAAACGATAATTTATAAATAACGAAATGAACGAAAAAGTATAATAAAATCACTTGATCCCCAAATGATTTGCAATGCGAAAATCGCTGCGGAACGTTGCAAGAATATTGACAAAAGGAACGAATTTTTGATCAAAATTCCATTTCAGACAAATCGGTGTCGTTTGAAAAGTCCGTGTCCTTCAGCGACGAGCCTCCGGATATGAATTCTCCCAAACAACACTCTCCTCAGCATTCAGGTAAAGCGACTCAAAATGGTCCAATGAGAACTCGAGCTCAGTGTTGCCTTCGACGATTTCTCAAATTCAATCTAATAATGGATGACATGAATTATTGTTTAAGTTTACGAGTGAAAGAAAATACTTTAACAAAAAAAATCATTATTTTGCAAAACTATGCATATTTTGAAAAATTTAAAGAAATTAAAAATTTATGTAATTTAAAAAAGCATTTGAACTTTGATTTTTTTAAAATAATTTTAATAAATTTAAATAATACATTTTAAATTTATAACTAAGAAGCAAATAATGAATTCACTTTATTATTACTATTATTTTGAAGACTGCAACACTAACGCTCGCTGGCAATATTGCTTGAGCCGAGCGAGGCGTTTACATGCTCGCTCGAACTATTTCCTTTGTGAATATTTGTATCATAATCATAACAAGTTGCGTTGTTTGTTTGTACATTAACTTAAATCTTCAACTTGTAACGAGTCCAACGGTGCATGTACCTCACATAAGTACTGTAACATAGCTTTTCGCTGGCGCAATTAACTTCCTGTAACAAAAATAATGACCTATAACAATTACTGAATTTGAATTCATAACTTGTGTTTATAATTACACAGGAAGAAAAACAGACAAATTCGGTGAAGAAAAGCTTTACAAATTTAGAACAGTGATTTTATACCATATTAATAACGAAAATATCATAAATCTGTAGAATATCAGTATATTTCAGTGTTATACTGAAAAAAGAAAGACTTCTGTGCGTTAATAGCAAAATATTTTCACCAATTTAGTATTTAGTCCGGTTTGCCTATTTCAGTCGGAGTCTATATACCAATTTGGTATAGAATTGTTGCAAAAACAGAAGTAAGCTTCCTCCCTTATTCGGTTGCCAAATTCGGCTGCAGCTGCATTTGCAAAGCGCTTATACCAATTTGGTATAGATTCTGAGCGAATTTGGTATACGGAGTGGATTACGCTAAATTGGTACGGCTTTTTTTGGAAATAATATTACAATTACAATTTCGACAAGTTCCGTAATAATATTGCAATTTTGAAAATATTTTTATTCAACAGAAATGTTTTACTAAATTGGTCTGATTTTTCTTTCTACGTTAACAATGAAATCAGAACAACTAAGGTCTCAACACTTTGATTTTTTTTTGCTTTTAATCATTTTTCAAGTTACTTCTCAATTTTTTTTTCGACTTTTAAATGTAATTTTTAATTGTTGAACGATTTATTCTCGCAAATTCGGAGAAAACGAAAAAAAAAGTGTTGGCGACTTTTCGTTGGCTTCGAAGCTTCTGCATTGCCACTTTTATCTAACATCCTGTTGTACGTTTGTGCAATGCTTTCACATTAGCGGACACTAAACCTACAAAACCGGCTATCAAATCTTCAACGCTACCCAGAATGTCTTCCCAAGGTAATCTTTAGGAATTGTTACCATCACTTAAATGTAGATTAAGTATCCGTACTTGCGAAATATAATCTCAATATTGAAACTCGAAACCCCTTTTGATCAGCTTTGTTTTATAGAAAAATTTCGTAAATTTGGAAACGATAAAGTAAATTAGTCATTTGGTAAAGCTTATCCAAATTCAAATTAAGTTTGAAGATTAATTTCCAACATGTAGATGGCGCTGACTGTTTCTCAAATGTGTAATACCGTAATATCAATTTCAATTCGATGAGAAGTTCCATTTTTTCTTTTTATACCATATTGTACAAATTTGAGGATAGAGCATGTTCGTATCTAAAGAGTTTATAAAATTAAAATTATGAATGTTTCCCCCCTTTTTCTTTGAAAGTACATCCTTAAATATCAGATTTCAAGAATTTCATTTTCAAGAAGAACAAAAAAGATTGTAGAATTTACATTAACGAACCATTTTGAAAAGATCTGATGTGAAAAGTTTAGCGTTCTAGAGTATTTTATGAAGAAAAAATAAATGAACAAAATAATTAAATAATAAATAATAATTAAATAATAAATAAATAATAATTTAATGTTAATTCGTAGAGAGGGAAAGACACAAGCCAACGCCGCCACCAAAACCGGGAGCTCTCGTGGGAGGACAGTACGTGTACAGAGGCGACCTCACCTTGACACCGGAGATGTACAATCAGCTCAGAGGTCTGCAAAAAAAGGCGAAGGATTTACGTCAAGAAGTGCGCAATTTGCGCCGGATGTCGCAAGCTCAAGCGCACACTGTCCGGGAGACCATAAGGGATACCTTCATTACAATAAGGTGACCTTTTTTGCAGGTTCTCATTAAAAACTGTTGAATTCACATTAAAGTTTCATTCAAAGGAACGATTTTCAATTGTGTCCGAGTAAAATACCAATTGAAACTGATTGGAAATGAGTGAATAACATATTAAGAATAGGATTAAATCGGCAAATATTTTATTTGAATTAAAGCCCATTCAATCCCATTGAATTCTCATTTAATTCCATTAAAATCCCATTCAAAATGAACAGTTTTCAATTGTAATTAATAAATTCTCATTAAATTCTCACTAAAACTCCATTCAAAATGAATAGTTTTCAATCGCAACTTTGTCCAAGTAAACTAGTTATTAAAAGTAATTAGAAATGAGTGAATAACATATTAAGCAAGAGGAATCAATCGGCAAACATTTTATTAGAATTAAAACCTTTTAAATCTTATCAAATTATTAAAATTTCATTCAAAATGAATAGTTTTCCACTGAACTTCGACCAAGTGAAATTCCAATTGAAACTAATTAGAGATGAGTAAATAATATACTAAGCAGTAGGATGAAATCGGCAAACATATTATTGAAATTGAAAATACTATTCAATTCTTTTAAACTCCCATCGAAATATATTTTTTTTAATTGGAACTATTTCAAAGAAAGTAAAATATTGATATTTGAATAGGATCGAGTAAGTAAATTGGTAAAGCGTTGGTGAAATGAGAGGTATTACAATTGACTCCTATTAAACAATCGGTACATTTTATCAATGGGTAATATACCGATTCGATTTTAATAATCAATAAGTATTTTGCTTATTTCTAATAAAAAAAAGTGGATATTTTATTAAGTAGTGGAAGTAAATGGACAAACATCTTATTATAAAAACATTGATAATTGAATATGATTAAATAA
Source organism: Aradophagus sp. ZL-2020 (assembly GCA_022817685.1). Classification (NCBI taxonomy): domain Eukaryota; kingdom Metazoa; phylum Arthropoda; class Insecta; order Hymenoptera; family Scelionidae; genus Aradophagus; species Aradophagus sp. ZL-2020. Next base: position 17,403 of record JABFOV010001537.1, read on the forward strand.
GTAAACGCACTATTGGTTAAATGAGAAAATATTTCCTTTTTTTTTTCTATGGAATCGAGGAAAATTTAAGAAACAGTCGACTTGTCCTCATTGTTTTTCATTTTATATTTTTTATTTTTTTTTTTATTTTTTTTTTTTTTTTATGTCGTTTTCATCTAACTAGCATTTTCGTAGTTGTGGCGCCAAATTTGAAATTCAAATTCAAATTAACTCCATTTCTGATTGAAATCCAGTCGTTAATATCATTCGCTCTATTTTCAATCAAAGTTTAATTCAGAGGTTTCAAATTACAATTAAATCTTTTTTAAAAAATGATGGTATCTTAAATTGTACCTGTCCTATTTCTGTAGAATTATGGAAAAAATAGAAATACAATAATCGAGTAACGTAGGTGGTAGGTCGTCATCGGCAAGTCATTCATAAAATTCGTTAACACGAACATGAAAAGTCCCACTTGCGTCACGTCGCAATGCATATATCCGTGACGTAGTGCGACGTCACACGTGTTTAGAAAACCATAAATATAACAGTTAAGAAAAAAAACTGCAGAAAATCGCGTGGCGCTGTTGAACTTGCGTTACTTAAGGTCATTAGCTACGAATTGATCGGTTATTAGATTACGTTGCGTTGCACATTTGATTATAAAAACGCGATTACGTTGAATCACGCGGGGTGACCTTGAAATGTTGTAGTTCGAGTGGAAGTTCGTAGGTGTCGGGGGTTGGTTTATAAGCCAGGGTTTTACGTCGTGGAAAACCAGTTCGCGATTGTAATCCCGTTGCGATCAATCGACCGAGCGAAGTCGGGGATAATTTATTCTGCAATTTCATGGAAAATTCAGTTTCGAAAATGATGGATCAACGAGAAGGGCCAAGTGGGGCCAGTGATATCGGTTCGATGGATGAGGATATCGTGGAGTGTTATATTAATTTTGTGCTTTTCGAGGTCAAAATGTTGAAAAGGTATTGGATACGTGTTGGTTGAACATTTGTGAACCTTTTTAAATTTTAGTTTGAATAAATTTGTACACGAGGAAAGGAAAATGAGACGAATTTAGTAATGTACCAATTTAGTAAAACGTGTATATTAAATAAATAAATTTATAATCGTATAAAATAAATAAAGAAATAAATATATTAATTAAATAAATTCATAATCGTAGCATTATAATATAGCAACATTTTGTGACTAAAAAAATATTAAACACTGTGCTTTATTTGTAGAAAAAGTTATATCAATCCAGCATTTCACTCTGTATACTATTTTCGCTCGGAGTCTATACTAAATTGGTATATAGACTCCGAGCGAAATGAGCATATCGGATTAAATACTGAACTGATGAAAATATTTTGCGACAAAGTCCTTTCCTTTTCTAGTCCAAAATAAGAATGAACTAAAATTGGAACTTTTTTATGATACTTTTGTTAAATTTTTCTAACTAATGTATAAAATCATGTGCTAAATTCAAAAAAAAATTTCTTAACTACATTCACCTGACCAAAAATATGTAAACTTTTGTGAACCGTTTTAAGATTATGTATGAATAAATTACCATTTATAGTTAGTACTTATAATTTACATTACAAAGTGTTGGAAAGAGTTACGAGAAGTTCCAAAAGAGTTTTAAAGGATTGGAAATTTATATTTATAGTCAGTGTTTCCAATTCTCCTTATCAATTTACCTACATTCAAAAGAGTTACAAAGCGAACAGTTTCAAAAATCCCACAAAATTTTGAACGATTGTAAAACTAAAAAATTCACAATTCTCTAAAACATTATGGAATTCTTTCGGAACCCTCCAAAGATTTTACACATAAATGTTACGGATTAACACTTTTTGAAAAATAACTTTAAACTTCTAAGTCTCCGAATCGAGACTTATAAAGTTTATTTAAACTTGTTCCTAAAACCATTTCTTCAAACATATTAATCTTGAATAACATTTCAAGAAAATTTATTGATCTTTTTTTTAATATAGAGTAACAATATTAATGGATATAAGTTGAATTTTATTTTAAAAACAAAAAGACCAAATTGACTTTTTTTTCAGAGCAATGTTACTGTCTGGAAGGGACGCTGTCTGGTCCTCCGGGGATGCCGAGAAAATCAGATTGAGTCGCGAGGAAGACCTCTACAAACAAGAAATGTTGTGGCTAGAAAAAGATTTAACGTACGTATACTTGTCATTATTAAAAATTACAAAGAATTGAAAAAAAATTCTGAAGTACTTTCTTTTTTAAAAAAATTACTCTCACAAACGTGACCCAATTTTTAGCGTTTGCAATCGCCAACATTCACAATATTCTTTCATAAATCAACTGCATTAAATTCTTACAAGTCTTTTTACTCTGACATCAACAGAAAATTCGAATTTAAGACAAAAGTGTACGAGAAATGAAAAACCATTGATTGGGTTTCAAGTTTTAAACGACAAACCATTCAATTTAGAGCCAATAAGATTGCGACGAGGGAACGAAAGCGAGAAACTCGCGAATAATGTCACGAATTGAGAGGAAGTGAGGAAAATGAGGCTGTATTTAAAAAGAGGGGGGGGGGGGAGTAAGTGGTATATGAAAGAATAAAAGTACAAATGTTCTGTAATTAAAGTCGCGCGAGAGAAGTGGTGCTCCGTGGATAATGAAATGTGATTAATTACGATTTTGCGACGTTATAATTTCTGTTTGAAATTGCAGCGGACTGGAGAGCACCGTGGAGGAATTGCGAGGTAACGTCATCAACAGAAAGACTCGGGTCAACATGTCAGACGTCGAGAATATGGCGCTTATTTTAAGCAAGGCGAGGTAATTTTATTTGCTGAGCAAGATATTTGATTTATCTATTAATCGAGAAGTTAAGAAATTAATGTGACATTACTGTGATATCGCAATAAATCAAAGCTGGGACATCACGGTGACATCAGAAGTATGACGTCAGAGGTGTGACGTTACAGTGATATCATGGATGTGACACCACAGCGACATCACAAATATAACGTCACAGGTGTAACGTCATGTGTGTGACATCATGCGTGTGACTTCATGTGTATGACGTTGTGTGTGTGACGTCATATGTGTGACATCAGCTGACTGACATCACGTGTTCGGCATCGCAGTGACATCATGGAAGTGACATCACATATATGACATCACAGGTGTAACGTTACAGTGACATGTCACACCACAAGTGTGACATTTTATATGTGACATTGCAGTGACATCATGGGTATGGCATCATGTGTGTGATGTCATATGTGTGACATTACAGCGGCATCATGGGTGTGACATCACGCAGACATCACAAGTGTAACGTCATAGTGACGAAACACTGACATCATAGATACGTCACGAATAATTTATTAAACGAAAAAAAGTCAGGATGTTTTGTCGTAGCGGATACAGCGGAGAATTGAACTCAGGACCTTGTAGTCTGTAGCTCGAGCACATATCCACTGTGCCAGCAACGTTAATTATAAATTAAGCTATTGGTATTATCATGAGTAACAACTCTGTAACGTAAAATTGATTTGTGACACGCATGCGATATCACTGTTTCGTCACTGCGATGTCACACCTACGCTGGCAGTGTGACGTCACTTAACTTTAAATCATAACTAAATTTACAAAACATAAAATCTCAAAATAAAACAATCACTTTTATATTTTGTTTCAAATTTCAACTTTTTTATTATAAATACTGTTCTATTTGTATTATAAAGACTGTTTTATTATAATTTCCATTTGTCAAATTTATTGTGTACGGTTCAATTTTATTTTCATTTGCGTTGATTTAATAGTTAATATTGAAATGGGACAACAGCGTTGGTGATAAATAAAATGCATCTCGAAAATTCAAATACTAATAATATTCTCTTTTTGATAGCAAAACCGTGGCAGATCTGAAAGTGCGATTCCCAAGTCTGCAAGAAGGTATGAAAGGCTTACTTAGCTCGGAAATGGAAAAAGTTATGCGCGAGGAGAAGTTCCTAAAAGAGGAACCTGAAAGACTCGAATCGGCGCTAAAGCGCTGCAAAAAGCTCACAGGAACCCTCGTAACGCTCAAACGGTATTTGTCCATTACTTTACTTTTATTTCTATCGAACTTTTTCTGCTTAATACATTTCTTTCGTTAATTAATTTAATTACTTTCTAATAAATAAGTTAAATTAATAGATTTATATTCTAATGAATTGTTTTATTTTTATTATTCAATATTTTAATTTTAATTTCATCCATGAAGTTATACTTGCAAATTGATAATTATTTATAAAATCACACATTCGAATTTGCAGTTTCAATTCATTAACGTATCAACGAATAATAATGAAATAAAATTACACTAATTAATTTTGTAATTTGATTTTGATATATTACATTTTAACTCCGTTCTATTTCTATATGTTATTCATAAACTAAAAATAAATTTATTCAGTCAAGAACTTGAACTTTATAAAACATTTTCTTGTTTTATCAAATGTCAACGAATCGAAACATTCCAAGTCTTGCGATCGATACAAATTTATTTACTGCTAAAGTAATGAAGTATAAAATATGGTTTCGATCGAGACATTTAACATTAAAATAACTAGACCTTTATAATATTATCATGTTTTCAAAACATTTTAATAACATTCTTATTGTTTAGAAAGATTAACTTCATTTTATCTAAATGCAGTTTTCGACGTTTATAAATAAACTTCTAGAATTTAATATATTGATTAATAATTATTTCTTTATTTAATATTTAATCTTCATAACTTGCAAAGTTAGATAATAAAATATTATCTGTTAAATTATTAATTGTTCATGAATTGTCATTGTTCATTAATTATATTCATAATTATTATTATAATTATATTATATGAATATACTCTAATTATATATATCTTATTTATAATTTATTTCAAATCTACTGATAATTTACCGAGAAATGATTATTTCAGTAATTTAATTAATTCCTGAACAATGAATAATTGAAAAATAATGACCATTACTTTTTTGCCCAACTCCGAAAACTTCATGGATAAATTTAATTAACTTTGATCATATTTTTTTAGTTAACTCTTTCTTCTTAATTAATTAATGTTTAATTAACTCTGTTCATAAAATAAGTGATCAATTGGATATTTCAGCTTGGCATCGGTGCAAGAGCAACGACTACCGAATGCAGGCAGCGTCGACACCGAGGAAACTCCGCCGATCACACCGACCTCTGCTCAACACTCGAAGGTAACATCCGCTGGCTCGACGTTAGTTCGAACTCTACTCTGTCTCTGTCTTTCTTTCTCTCACACTTCGTCTCTGACTACCTCTCTCTCAATCTATCTCACGCTCTCTCTCTCTATCTGCTCTCTATCTCTCTTATCTTCAATCTTCCCTCGTTATCTCCCTATCCGCTAACAACTCGGTGCATGAACGAACTGTTTAACTCCACTTGAAACGTGCTGCTTGCAAAATTAACTCCCGTCGATCGAAAAACCGAAAGAAAGCAAAAGCCTGCCTTTAAACGGGAAGTGATCGCTGAAACAGCTGGAAAAGCGTTACAAAGAATATGACCTCAAAGAACGTCATCGTTTTACACATTGGTACATTTTTTTTCTTCTTCTTTTTATTTGAGTTCCAAAAAGTGTTGAACCGAAGAAAGGAAAATGCGCAAAGAAGAGCAAAAGAAAAGAAGAAATAAATGAATATACTTGGGAAGGGGTGAGGGGAATCAGATTTTAATGCACGATAAGGAACGTGATGTCGTTAATCGGTGCTCAAAATTCCGTAGCTGTGCCTAAATTGCGTTAAATTGATCATCATATATATGTATATGAAATCTGATGTAAACCTCTTTGCGAAGATAAAATAGAGTAGTAATGATAATGAAACGTAAAGAAACTAGTAGTAAAAGATAAGAAAAATTGATCCCCCGCCTTGTTGAGACACTTGATGGAATTTAGGGTATAATTTTGTGAGAAATTTTGCCGATGACGTAGCCGCTTCTCGTTGCCAAGTTCCACGTTCCGGCCCCCTATTGCTTAGCCGGTTTTTGACCGCGTAGTTCACTCATACATATATATGATCGTAACTTTTTTTTCGGATGATTGGATCGCACTGTTTCAAATACGAACTGTGTAGTAATGATAGGCGCCTAGATCCGACCGCCGCGCCACCTGTCGTTCAAGAGCGCAGTTTATAATGTGGATCATGATATGAATCATGACGTAATTACTGACGTTGTGAAGTCAAAACAGATAGTAGCTTTAACAAAAGTGGCGGCCTCGACTGGCTTGACAGATGGCGCCTCGAACCGCGGTCAAGTTCCCGCAGCGCCACCTGTCGTTTGAGCGTCAGACAGCGCAACTCTCGTGTCCTCGAGTGCAAACAGCGCCAGCTAACTGCCGTTCAGGTCCGTTTTGTATCCCGTTGCGTTGACCAAGCAATTTGATCTCATAAAAAATCCCGCAACTGATTCTCGACAGACCCAATGTGTTCCAAACCTTAAAGCCAAATCCAGTGTTTTTTGTATCCTGGCAATAGAATAGTGATTTTTTTTTTTTTTTAATAACCAGATCCAAGTAAATGAAAACGGATTTTATAGAGTAATTCTAGATTCCACGTTTTATAATATTTTTACAATGTTAGTTAGCTGTGATGAAATAAAGGAATCTCAATCAAATTACTGAAAGTTGCAAAGTTTACAAAGAAATAATTAAAGAGAAATTAATAGTGATGAAAAATAAAGAAACTGCTGTAAATATAAAATAGTAAATAAGCTTGTTAACTTGTTTATAGTATGACTGGATGAAGAGTAGAAACTTCAAGGAGGCCATTCAGACCAGTCATGAGTAAATGTCCTCTTATTCGTATATTAATTCACTTTTATTATGATTATGAATTATATTCTCGACTGTTGTTTATTATTCTTTATATATTTTTCTTACTGTTTAATATGTCTCTCTCATGAATCATAATACAATATCATCGCTCCCATCATCATTCGCGGGCTCTGCCGACTGGGGGCGCCACGTGCCCACTCGGCAGGGGGCGCTTTAACTTTACACGTGCCACAGTCTCTTGTTTGACTACTTGACATGCCTTTGTTATACATTTTTTTCACTTTTCAAAGCCACGCTCGTTATCAAGCCATTTTATATACATTTATATATATATTTCTCATATACGATTATAAATATACATATATATCTTTAATATATTCATATTATATATATATATATATATATATATACAC
>JABFOV010001538.1:0-24628 GCA_022817685.1 Aradophagus sp. ZL-2020
CTCAAAAACTGTATTTATTTCAGTACGAAAAATAAAATTTTGTGACGACATGATTTTTTTTGATACAAATAGAATTTAACGAAGAGGATTGGTATTTTGAGTTGAATCAATTATTTTTCTGAGTGTAGTAATAAAATTTACCTATATAAAGCTATCTCTCCCAACTTTCGAACAGCATTCCTATATTTCGTCGATATACTTTCATCTTCGTCCAATTTTATACCCATTGCAGTTTCTGCAAACATTTGTTCACAAGTTTTTGAACTTATATATGCTTATCAGTCTTAAATTACATATAAATTAAGGAACAGCTAGTCTCGGATATTAACATTATTTTACATTTAAATAAAATGAGACACTTTTGATCTTTTAAATATCATAAATGTTTTAAAATGTGATACTTCTTGCATTCGAATAATAGTATATTATTGCTGAGGGCGTCACTACGCCCGAGGCATGTACGCTATTTTAAGAACCGAGGGAGCGGACGGTAAAGTGGAACTAACCGCTCCTCGGGAAGTAAGTTCCACTTTACCGTCCGATCCCTAGGTCCGTAAAATAGCGTACATGCTATAATAATAATATACTATTACGCACCTTGGGAGCGGACAAGATTGGAACTAACCGCTCCTCGGGCTGTAAGTTCCACTTTCCCGTCCGCTCCCTTGGTCCGTAAAATAGCGTACATGCCTCGGGCGCAGTGGCGCCCTTAGCAATGATACACTATTAATTTCAAGTATGTTTATTAATAATATATTTTTTGATAAATTGAGAATTAAAAAAGAATTACCACAAATTGTGTCAAGTGTATGCTTAGTCAAAAACTTGTTAGCATCTATAACAATTTCTTTTCCTCCAGCTTTCAAAGATGCAACCATTTTTTCGGACTGTTCCGTCATAATTTCGACATATTTTTTGAGAATATTGAAGTGGAAAGCTGGTGTCAACAGTTTGCGTCGAGTAAACCATTTTTCACCTGCCAATCGTGCAATATTATAATTTTGATTACACACGTTAAATTCACGCGATAATTTTTCCGCTATTAATTTCAAACAACAGACAAACGAAAAGAATAAAACCTTTGCTAAGAAGAAGTCCGTCTTTTAACCACCGTTCAATAACTTTGTAAAATTGGCTCTTTTGAATATGTTTATTGCTGGTTAGTAAAACCTAAATACAGGCATAAGAATAGATAAGATAATGAATTTTGTTTGGAAAAAATTAAGAGTTTACACTGAGAAAATCATAGTGTAACTGCTACAACATATATTGTAACGTGCACATTTTCATATAGTAAACTGTTTACGACATTATATCGTAATTAACTTCAGCCAATGACATTGCTAGATCGCTTTATTTCGACCAATAAGCATGCTAGAAATTTCACAATCCATATTGTACGATATCGTTTTCTCGATGTAGGGTGGTTTAAAAATTAATGTTTTAAAAATAATGCTTATTTCATAAAATTGAAAATTAGCCAGAACTTTGTAGTTTCATTAATTTGCTCAAATTTTTCAAAACAAATGAAATCATTTTTCTAACGTTATTCAACAAAATGACAACCGGAACTAAAATTATTAATTTTACGCACCTTGGGAGCGGACAAAATTGGAACTAACCGCTCCTCGGGCAGTAAAGTTGCTCTTTACCGCCCTAGGACGGTAAGTCCCACGTTACCTTCTACTCCCTCGGTCCGTAAAAGAGCGTACATGCCTCGGGCACAGTGGCGCCCTCGGCAATAATATACTATTACGCACCTTGGGTGCGGACAATATTGGAACTAACCGCTCCTTGAGCAGTAAAGTTGCTCGAGGGCATAGCCCTCGAGCATCTTTACCGCCCTAGGACGGTAAGTTCCACTTTACCGTCCGCTCCCTCGGTCCGTAAAATAGCATACATGCCTCGGGCGCCGTGGCGCCCGAGGCAATAATATACTATTATATAATTATAATCGATATGAGATATTATAATAGATGTGATAAAAAAAGTGGTCTATACTTACGAATTTGTAAGAAAACTAAGGTTTGCTATCATAAAATGAGAAAGAAAATGATAACTAAAAAATGAAAAAGTTACCTCGATATCATCAGGATGACAAAGAATTACTATTCCCATGTGAGGGGCCCATGCTCGAAAAAGGGGGTAATATTTCTTTATAATTTTTTCACACGTACTCCAGATCTCTTCTGCAATATCATACCTTATAGAATAGACTTGTACAATTATTTTAATTTTATTTACGGCAAATTAAATTGTTCAGAAAATTCGAAATTTCAAAATTAAAGTTTATTTAGAACTTCCGAATTCACTTCTTCCATCGTCATTGCAATATTTTTTTAAACAACCTTGTTTTCTGTAAAGCACAAATAATGATCCAACAATGGGAAATCCGTATGGCCCTGGTAGTTGATCCAAATATTTTGCTGCTCTACCACATCGGACGCACAAATGAAATAAGCACAAAGATACGAAAATTAAACCCAGCAACAATTGAACCAAAAAAATTAACATAGTTCTGTTTCCAAGCGAAAGGTTGTAAATGTCTCAATCAATAAAAAAACTTGATGAAAACAAAATTAATCAGAAGTTTAAGAATTTAACTGATATCATATTCAAGTAATGCCATAGCTTATATAGACTTTCTGCCGATAAGTTTATCAAATTTCATCGTTGAAAATGTAATACTTTAACAACAACAACACTCATGTAAACGAAAGTGTACTTTTGAAATAAATTAAATATGTCTTAAACCCTGATAGAACGTCATTTTTATCATACGTGGGATAAATAAGAGCTAAACGCCCAACTGATATACGTATAATATTTGTAATGTTTGATTGGGGAACTTTTCTTTTAAATAAAAGAAATATGTAAATAAATCATATTTTAAAAAAATTTACTAAAACGAAAAAAAAATTTTTTTTGAAAATTCAAGTTTTTAAATTTTTATTTCAAATCATAACTTTTTAAATTTTATTTAAAACAATGTTTTTCAATTTAATTTTCGTCAAATTAAAAAAATAACGTTTTGTACAATCAGACGTTAAAAATAAAAAATGAAACATCATGAAAAAGCGATCGTTATAAAAAAAAAAAAAAAAATGTTATTGATTCCTCCTTTTGGAGGATACCATTTTATACAATGTGACTAAAAAATCTATAAACCATTTCTATGAGAAAGATAATTTAGAAAATCGTTTTAACAAAGTTGATTATAATTTTATTAATTTGAACTGCTATCTTCACAAATCCGTATTTAATTAAAGATTGCTGTTGGAAGCTCAATTATCAGCTTATCTTATGACCGATTAACAGCACTTTGGTAAACATTGTAAACAAAAGTGGATTTGAAAGTTCCTTGTATTAGGAACGAAATATTTTTTGAAGAAAAAGTTTAAAATTAAAAATGACTCAGGAATTTTGGATTTTTCAATTTTAGAAATTGCATAAATTAAGTTACACATTTAAAAAAGATATTTATTTTGTTATTTTTATAAGGTGTTTGTTGAACGAAGGGCGGGGGGGGGGGATTTTCAAGTTTGAATATCGATGTGATGTGGCAAGAAATAGTTTGCTTGTAAGTTGATATATTTATCGTGAAAACTATCTTTTTTATTACTTTTTAATAAAGTTTTCTTGCAAAATTTGTCATATTAAGTGACGAAATTCGAATTTAAACATTGGCGCGTAAACCATGATATTGCTAAATAGATGAAAATCACGTATAAAAATGAAAAATTGTGAGAGTAGATCGTTGGTTTGTAAAACACCTTTTGATTTTGAGCAATGAAAATCAATTTTTCAGATATTATTTTATGAAAACAGTTTGCCTTAATTCCAATCATTTTATTTTTTGATGAAAATAGTATTGCAGAATTTTCCAAAATTTTTTAATATAACATCGTTTCAATACAAATAGTCCAACTTTTGGACAAACTAACCGTTCATAACTATCTTCAAAATAACAAACAAATTTTAAAAATGTACAAGAATTCTGTAGACACTATAATAGTATAATATTGCTGAGGGCGCCACTGCGCCCGAGGCATAAACGCTGTTTTACGGACCGAGGGAGCGGACGGTAAAGTGGAACTTACCGTCCTAGGGTGGTAAAGATTACTGCCCGAGGAGCGGTTAGTTCCAATTTCGTCCACTCACAAGGTGCGTAAAATAAATAGTAATACTGAGTAATCTCCGAAAAAAAGTGAAGTAACAAAATGTTTTAAAAAATAATGTTATTTAAATACGAAAATTCAAGCGCATTTATACATGCTTAAATATTTATGCTAAGCCAAATCGTTGTCTGCGAAAATGTTTTTCATTTATTTCGAATCATTTTAGGTGGCCAAATTTACATTGATTTTTTCAATAATCGACTAAATATTTATCTAGGGTCGCAAGAAAGAAAACTAGGTGAACACATTAAAAGAAATTAAAAAAGCATCAAATTAAACTGGTATGAAGTTAATTTTACTAACGATTAACTATATAGAGTTAATTTTAAAATTTAAACAGGATCGTTACGTATTTTTACCATTTAAATGAGAAGATGAATTAGAACACTAATCTAGTTACAAGCGATTAACGTTTCACATACACGTACAAATCGTATATATCTAAATCATTAATTATAATCACGCATTTTCTGTTCAGTAATTTGCTTCGACAGTGTTAGTGTTATTGTTGATGCATTATGTAGTAACATTGTATTTACGCGCTGTTACATTATGTAGAGCAGTGTCACATCCGGCAACCCTTGACATCAATAGTATGCACTCAGCGACGCATAATTCAACCTAAAACTATTTACACGACGTACAAATCTGAAATTAATTTTTAATTTAAATAAATAAAATTGTAATAAAACATTTTTAGTTACAAATAGATTTATAGAGTTTATACCTGAAGATTTGAAGTCTTGTAAACACTATAAACACAAAAATTAAAAAATAACTTTCTTCCAAATCATTAAGAGGACGAAGTATTCAAAAATTGCAAAATAACGATATTCATGTTTTTCGATAAGTAATAAATAATTGAAATTAGGAATAAAAATGAAAAAAAGAATTCTATAGAATTTAATATAGAATTGTTTATTTTAATTTATTATTTCGTAAGTAAAATTTCTTGTAGCTTTCAACATGGTTAAAATAACCTAATGAATGTAGACAAAAACTACAAAACAGTTTTCTCGCAAAATACTATCTAAAAATGCATTTTCACTTCCAGGGAAAATTAATTAGAAACTTTACCATTTTTATAGATTTTCCATTCTTAGATGTTATTTTCATCTATGTAAAAGTGTCATGTTTTTGGCGCCATTTTTTGAAATTCAAATTTTATAATCCAGTTTGACATCTTCTAAATCTTTATCATGTTTCCTAAAAATTTGAAAAAGCCCGAAACATTGCAAGTAGAGATTTGAATTATGGTAATTCGATGTTTTTTCCCCACTACCGCAAGACTTTTTATAAGTGAAACAATGTAATACGTTTTGAGGCTTAAATTTAGTTACTCAAAATACGACGTGATTTCATCGTAATATTGATTTTTTTTAACTTTCTGTGTCGATAAATTAATTTAAAATTGGTTAATGACTCAAATCTTACGGAGGAAAAGAAGATCACAGGTGTGAATTGGCGACTTTATCGAATTCAATTGTAAAGTGGCTATCTGCGGCTATGTTCATTTTCGTCCCTGATTCCTTATTGGCCCAAACTCTGGCAGGTCGATTCGTCTCTTTCTCTCAGTTTTATGAAACTTGATTCTATTATGCGCTACAAGCGTTACATTAATTTAAATTTGTAATTCAATTTTCAATTAAAAACATTTTTTGTTCTCTTTTCAACATTATTTAAATTTAATATTCTCTGAAATGTAAAATTAAATTCTATAAGATGAAAAAACAAATATCAAAATTTATAATATTACTTTGTATACTTACAAATTATAATATAATTTGTATTTAGTAGTTTGAATTATTATAACAAAAAAAAATAGAACTTATTCAAGTGAATTGTATATACTTTTTCAAATTCACTGGAAAGTATCAAAAATAACACATTCTATGAGTAAGATAAAACGCTTCTTTATTTTCACAAGGTAGTTTTGTCTTTTCTGTTATTTATTATTAATGAAGAAATTATGAAATGAAGAAAATTAAGAGGAAATATAGAAAACGCTATAATCAATTGATTCTTTGAGTAACATTTAGAAAAAATATTAATAAAGGACAGACAATGCAACATACAAAAGATTGTCTTATATTAGTATATTTTCTGAAAGTTTCTTGAATATACAAAATATGTATGTGTTATATAAAATATTAATGTCAATTATATAAAATATTTTATAATTGTTACAAGCGTTTCTCGCTTCTTTTTAATTGCTACCGAATAATAATAAAAATAAAAACTACCGTGTAACATTAAGATGACATTTTATTTTAACCATAGACTTTGTTACTTTTAACATTTTCCACTGCATTACAAAGAAAATATTAATGAAATACAAAGGGTTTACTAAATTGCGTTCTATATTTTTATGTTATAATGTCTCAAACTACTATTTAATGTTTTAAATTTAAATAAAATTTAAAATAATAAATTAAAATAATTTCTCAAACAAAAGCTCGTAATGGAATCTAATACTCTTAAAATACACGACCGACGAATAGTCAAAGTTGACAGTAAACTGTTGTTGCCAATTGTAGTCAACTATTGACTTCAGGTGGGGGTAACCATTGTTATAAAAGTTCGAAAGTCTATAAACGTTTCCCAGTTAGATGACGGGTGTTGGCCAGAAAATAAACTAATATTAGTGTTAAATATAAAGGTAACAAGTGAACATACAGTGCACATGAATTGAACGAACAGGTAACACTGTTCGTGGAAAATAAATTAAACCGTCAATTCTAGTTAAAATACGGTTTTCCGACGATAGTGGACAAAATGTGCAGTGCGGAGAAATCAACGAGAGTGACTTCCGACGAGGATATAGTAATTTCAGGATGTTCTGGCCGCTTTCCTGCGTCGAAAAATATGCGAGAATTCCAGGAGAACCTTTTCAATAAAAAGGATCTCATCACAAGTGATGATCGAGGATGGAAAATAGGTACGCATTAAACAAGGATATATTGTAATTTTTCCTTTCTATACGATACGCATAGTCCAGTGAGGCCAAGAAATTTTTGGGTTCCTTAATCCTTTTTTTTATCCTCGTTATTTTTATCGTTTCTACTACTACTACTTCATTCTTTTATACCTTCTGAAAGTGATTCTGTCATGATAGGCTCAACAAAGAGATTTTGACAAAATTTTGCAGATTGATTCTTCAAACAATAGAGAGTAATTTTTCAAAGCTTGAAGTCATTGTACTATCTGTGAAATGAGATATTTGTTGTTAAAGTTGAATAAAAATATGTGGGAGGTATAGGAAACTTGTCTCTAAACAGTACATTTTGGGTAAAAACTTTTTTTGCAAATAAATTCCAATAAGAAACTGAAATAATTGTAGTAAAAAAACAAAAGGAAAAAAAACATGATTCTTCATAAAAGAAGCACCTTAACTTATGTCATCTTTTGCACAAAAAACGCAATTTTTCCCTTTGAAAATTTTCAAAAATTGTTATTTCTTGCACTTGAAACGAAACATATCACACTTAAAATGTATAAGTTTTTAATCAATGAGCCAACAAGAGAAATATTAAGTTAGTTTAAAGATGTTGACAGATTCACTACAAAATAATAACTATATAGTATTTATTATTTTCATTAATTATCTAATTTACAATAGTAATTACCCAGACGGACAAATACAAAATACATCTACATTAAACAGTGTTTATTCAATTCATGAATCAGATGAACACCATATAATTTAACAATAATTCTACCTTTACATTGAATAATAGTATTTACTTATGATCTATAATAATTAATTTGATTAATTAAGGAAATTCTATTACTGACTTAACTTAACTTTTATTGACGATACAATTGTGCTTTGTCCATTGTCGATGTGGATTTATCATGAAGTTTTGGATTATTGAAAGTAAATCGATTTAATGCATTGCAACCAATTAATTAAATTGATACATCTACATCAAGTATTTCTGCATCTAATATTATTAAATTTCATTGAAAGAAGGTGGAGTAAAATTGAATCTCCGTTTGACTACCTGGGTAAATTAAATCTCGCAATGTCGATAAGAAAAGGTTCAAGTGAAATTTATGCTTATTCTAATGATGATGATGATGGCGAGGGTGATAGCGATCATGATAGAAATATAGATGGTGATGCCGATAGCGATGAAAAAAAGAATAATATTATCTACTTCCGATCAGTTGCAGTAATTTTTTATATCATTTTCTTCTGCGTACAGTTAAAAAATTTTCACAACGTGATACCAAAGTTTATTTAATGCCTTTCAGATCACCCGGAAATTCCACAACGTACAGGAAAAGTCCACGACCTCAGTAAATTCGATGCATCATTTTTCGGTGTGAATTTTAAACAAGCGCACACTATGGATCCTATGCCGCGAATGTTGCTGGAACACACATTTGAGGCTATAATCGATGCTGGGTACAATCCTCGTCAGCTTAGAGGAACGAACACCGGTGTTTTTATTGGCACATGCTTCTCGGAAACTGAGATGACGTGGTTCTATGAAGATGTTCCAGTGAGATTTTATGCAGTTTTCTCTTTAGCGTTTGTTATTGTGTATACCCACAAAACATCCACGAATACATGTATTTAAATAAGAGCATATTTATCGTATATATATATATCACATATATGACCAAATATACTCTATGTATATGCCACATTTATGACAAATATGTCATATGTATGTCATGTATATTGTATGTATACATGTATATAAAAAGTGTATACAAAATGTGGGTCTCGGGTATTAGAAATGAATTCCTTGATTAAAGTTATACACAAAAAAAATCGCAAAGACTATGGCAAGACCCATATTTGTATTGCACCCTGTATTATATATACGTATACATAGTGTCGGACATTTGTATATTACATATATTTGATATATATATTTTTGTTAATGTAACATTTCAAAATCAAAATTTACGTGACTTATAAGCTATTGATACAATATTTAAAAATTGCAACATATACGTTTTGTTTATCAATGATTGCATAAGGTATAATTGGTATAATTTTTGGTATAATTTCGTACTCTTGAGGTCTTCATAATTTCAAATTAAAGTTCGGCGTATGCTTACTTAATTCAGATTTAAATACTTTATGCAACATGACGAATGTGACTAATAGTCGCTATGTCTTCATGATTAAACATTTATAAAGCTGACAGGATGACGATAATCATTGTTTCAAATTAGCATTTAACGAAAAATCAATTACCATTTCAATAAATAAAACTCACCTTTTCCGCAGAAACAGTTGTATGCAAAGTTTTTAACACATTTTTATGTGATTGTTAATCTCAACTTCTTTGATTACGAGAGAAATTAATTTCGCTGCTTTTGTTGGTTTTGATAGTCTGATACTATAATGAAAGCAGAAAGTCAAAGTTCAATGAAACTTGTCGGCTTGCTGCCGACTGAAACAAAACACATACAAATAGATAAAATTGAATACATTTAAGAATTAAAATTGTGATTACAAAGAAATGATAAAAATAATAAAATAGAAAAAACTTGATAACGAACCAACCACTTTTGATCGAAAATGTGCCAGTCTCACCGATTTTCTCTAAAATTCTACACCTGACACTTAGAAAACGTGGGGAAAAAACGAGATTGTATAATGAACTATAGACTGTAGTAGAAAATAAAAACGAACAGTCTTTTCTTTCAGCGTTTTGTACAAGGGTAGAATAGGAAGTGAAAAAAGAGAGGCTGTCACAACAACTTCAAATCCAAAAAAGTTTTGCTCAGTTTCTGACATTTTCTTTCTCTAATCTTGTCTTGTTGGGTTAGGATCGTGAGTCTTAATAATAATTTTTAATTATAATCATTTTTTTCAATCATTTTTCACTCATCTAATTTATAATTGAAAAATTTATAATGATTATAAAACCTATGAATGAATTAATAGGTTGACGGATTAGGTATAACTGGTTGTGCCAGATCTTGTTTTGCCAATCGGATTTCTTACTGGCTAGGAATTCACGGGCCCAGTTACGCAGTAGACACAGCCTGCAGCTCTAGTCTCTTTGCTCTAGAACAAGCTTACAGATGTATGAGAGATGGCATTTGTGATGCTGCCATTGTCGGTGGAGTAAATCTTATACTTCATCCATACGTATCTCTACATTTCTCCCGCCTTGGTAGGTAAATTTAAAAAATCATAGTTTTCATAAACATAAATTCACTTTAGCGTATCGGTTTTCGTCTTAAAAAGATAAAATAGTCATTCAGTCATTGAAGTGACTCATTTCTAAAAACAAGTTACATATTCATCCCAAGAAAGATAAATTTGCAAAGAGAGAATCCATTAAGTTGATTCTTCATTTCGAATGTCCAAGAGTTTTTTAAATTACAATTTCTAATGATGACATTAAAAGAAATGGAGGTTTTCCGCCTCAAATTCGAAGCTGGGAGTTCGTCATTCCGAATTAAGGAATAAGGATTCTTTATTGCTGAATCGAGAATAAAGGTTCTTCTTCCCAGCCATAGAGATATAGCGGTTAAAAACAGAAGTCATAAAATGCTAAGTTTTGACGATCATTTGTAGGAGTGTTATCATTGGATGGTCGATGCAAATCCTTGGATGCGGATGCTGATGGCTACGCACGCAGTGAAGCCATTGCCGTATTATTCCTGCAAAGAGCTAAGGATGCAAAACGGGTGTATTGTGAAATGATCCACGCAAAAACCAATTGTGATGGCTTCAAAGAACAAGGGATAACGTTTCCTTCCAGCACAATGCAAGGTGTACTATTACAAGAATTCTACGAAGAATGCAAGATCCCGCCATGGAGTCTAAATTACCTCGAAGCTCATGCTACTGGAACCAGAGTTGGTGATCCAGAAGAAATTTTTGCTGTGGAGAAAGTTCTTTTGCCTGGACGTACTACGCCGCTCAAAGTAGGAGCAGTGAAGTCTAACATGGGTCACTCGGAAGCCGCGAGTGGTGTCTGTTCTGTGTCTAAGGTATTACGTTTGATCAATACAACATGCAATATTTATTACAAAAAATTTCTTCAAGATATATGATTTTGCTCGAAAAACTAGCTAGTACCCACTACACATTTTTAATTCTAATTCTTTTATCTCTTACTTTACGGTTTAATTTTAGAATTATTTTGAAATGGTGTAGGTTATAATTGCTATGGAGACTGGTGTGATCCCCCCGAACTTGCATTACAAAAGTCCACGGGAGGGTGTTCAATCTTTAGCAGATGGCAGATGTCAAGTTATTACTGAGCGAACGCCTTGGGAAGGAGGACTGGCTGGAGTCAATTCGTTTGGTTTTGGAGGTGCAAACGCACATGTTTTGTTGAAGTCAAATCCTAAAGAAAAGGTTAACGGCGGTGCGCCTAAGGATGACCTTCCAAGATTAGTTGCTGTATCCGCAAGAGTTGAAGAGGGTATCAGATCAATTTTTGATGACGTAAGTTCAAGATATTTAAAATGAAATAAAAAAGCGTAGGATCCACTGTTGGCATAGTTAATTAATAAAAAAAATTACTGTATACTATTAACGAACATTTTGTGTTCATCTGCATTCGAAAATAATATATATGATGATAATATGATGATAATTTTTTTTTTTTTTTATTTTATTATCAACGGGATCTATCTTTACATACATGTATATACAAGAAATATATTTACACTGGTACAAGCGCATTAGCAATGAAAAAAAAAGAAAACAAAAGTATAATTTAAGTAAAATAAAAGAAATATAAATTGGACGAAAGAGTATATCATAAAAGAACATGTATAATGGAAAAATAGGTACAAAAGAAATAAAGTAAATAAGTAAAGGCGTACAGGGTAATAATAGATGATATAAAAAGAGTACAGGATCAGTAATCTGAAAGTATCGAATGTAGTGAAGTACAATGGTATCAAATAAAGTTCAGGTAAAAAAAAGAAGTTAAGGTGGCAGAAAACGAGTAAGTTTCTTCTTTACGGTGTCAGTTGAATCGTTAAAAATGTCGAGAGGGGCTCAGCCGTAAATGTGCAGGGGGTAGGTTTTAGTAAATAAAAAGTAGAAAAACGTGTTGGTTACTCACGCAATAGGAGAGGGCTATCGTAACTAACCCTCTCCGAAAAAAACCACAGCTTGTGAATTAAAAAGCAGGCTGGTGACAACAGTAAGACAGTTGAGGTTAGAATGACCACAGTAAGCAGAAAAGAACTGAGTGAGTTCAAAGGGTCAAAAAAAAGTAACTCCTCAAAGCTCGCAAGAATGAGGCCCAATCCTCGCAAGGGCCTGCCAGACTTTGGCAACGATGATGTCCAAAATATATTGAAAAAAAGTAAAATCAGTCGTGATAATAAAATTAGCTTGCTGCTTGTTGCCAGTGTTACCAACGTATCATTTTGTTTTATAATAAATTATTTCAGATCGAGACTAATCCAGTAGACGCTGAATATATTGGGCTATATCATGAAGCTTTTGCTGAAAACATTCCCGGACATAACTATAGAGGATACACGATTGTCGGTGGTAAAAATCGTACAGAACAGATAATAAACCACATGCAGGAATATTCAGGAGCTAAAAGAGAAGTGTGGTTTTTATATTCTGGATTGGGATCTCAATACATTGGAATGGGTAAGAAGCTAACTAGATATACTAAATTACATGAAAGGTCCCAATTCATCACTATATGAATTCTTAGGTGAGGCTTTATTGAACATCCCTGTTTTTGCGAGAGCTATAGAGAAATGTCACAATGTTCTGAAACCAAAAAGAATAGATATCTATCATATTCTTACGACCAAAGATCCGTCAATTTTCAACAATAAACTCAACTGTATTCTCGGAATTACTGCTGTTCAGGTAAAGTTTTATTAATTGGTTTTGTTTAAGATTTTTACGAAGATAATTCATTTAGATATTATATTTGAAAACGTATGTCTGTGGAAAGACTCTTTTCATGACAAAGTACATTTAGGAAGAGTCATTTTGACGATTAGTTAAGGAACTAGTTATCTCTTTATGAATGAAGAAAGTGGCTACTTCCTTCACTCGTGACTTCGTAACTCATGATAAAATGTACTATTTTATCACCTTATATACCTTAATGTGTATGTCATTTCTAAAATTACGATATATTCTTATTTAGATTGGATTAACAGATATCTTATTCAAACTTGGGATCATTCCTGACAAGATGATCGGTTACTCAACAGGGGAATTAGGATGTGCTTATGCAGACAATACACTCACAGTTGAACAAATAATTTTAACGGCGTATGTTGAAGGTGTTACATTTACAGAGGAAAAATCGATACACTGTGCAAATGCATCAATAGACTTAGGTGCGAAAGAGCTAGAAAAAATTCTTCTGTCAGATATTGACATCACCAATCATGATTCAACTGAAAAATGCCGCATTTGCGGACCTTATGCATCCGTAATGGCTTTCATAAAAACATTGCAGGTACTTATTCATTTACGTAAAATAGCGAATAATTAAACATTCTTTTTGAGTCAAGATAATATGCAGTATTAATACGAAAGACTCATTGAACGTATTTGATTTCGGTCTGCTTTTTTCAGGAAAAAGATATTTCTGTCCGAGAAGTGATACCTACTCGACAACCTTGCCACAGCCGGTATATTACAGACGTAAAAGCGAAACTTGTACAAAAACTGCAGGAGATCATTCCAAATGCTAAGCCCCGTAGTGCCAAGTGGATAAGTTCTTCAGTACCTCAATCAGAATGGTCTTTACCAGATTCTTTGTCAAGCTCCGCGATATATCATGCCAATGGCCTTCTAAAGCCGGTGCTTTTCGATCAAGCAGTGTCCTTCATACCGAGTAATGCAGTGGTCATTGAAATAGCACCAACTTGTTTCCTGCAAGATCTCTTGACACAATCGTTAAATCAAACCGTCATCAATATTCCTCTTACCAACTTCAAGTCCAACAATACTATTGAATATTTATTAAAAGCAATCGGACAACTGTATGTTGCTGGATTACAACCGCAACTGGCAAAATTATATCCGCCAATTGAATTCCCTGTGTCACGAGGTACGAGAATGATTTCACCGCTTATTAAGTGGGATCATAGAGATGATTGGTACGTTGCAAGTTACAAAATGCAGAAGAAGTTTACATCAGGAAGACGACAGGTAGAAATAACATTGACTGATGAAGAATTCGAATACATGGCAGGGCACGTAGTTGATGGAAGAAATCTTTTACCAGCTACTGGATACTTAACTTTGGTTTGGGAGACTTTGGCAATGATGCAAGGTGAAATGTATAACGAGTTTTCAGTAGTGTTTGAAGATGTGAGATTCTTGCGCGCTACAAACCTTCCCAAAGAAGGCGTTTTAGAATTAATAATTATGATTCAGAAGGGATCAGGAAGGTTTGAAATAAATGAAGGAGGTGCAGCGGTTGTAACTGGAAAAGTTCGCCCATTAGTTAATTTGGCCGTTGATAAGGTGAACTCAAAATATTTGCCAGAAACGAAGAACGAAGAAGAAGAAATGTCTTCTCGTGACGTCTATAAAGAATTGCGGCTTAGAGGATACCATTACACTGGTTTGTTCCGAGGAATAAAGTCTGCAAGCGTTGAAGGTGATAGAGGTCATATTGATTGGAGTAACAATTGGGTCGCCTTTATGGATAACATGCTACAAATGAAAATTCTCAGTAACGACACTCGAGAATTATACGTTCCTACTGGAATTCAAAAACTGGTTATCGACACTAAAGTTCATTCAAATGTGATCCGCGGCTTGCCTGAAGATAAAAAGATGATTCCAGTTAGTGTGTATAATGATATTGATGCAGTTATTTCTGGAGGCATCGAAATCCGTGGCTTGAAAGCCAACGCAATTTCACGTAGGAGACCTACTTCTGAACCCGTTTTAGAAGAATTTAAATTCGTGGCTCATCGAGATATGGCTCAAGTTTCGCCTGTCGAAGCCGTGCGTCTTTCACTGCACATCGCTTTAGAAAATCATTTAAGCATTAAAATCAAGACACTAGAATATATTCATAGCAATGACGATACAGACAATACGCTTTCTGAATTAATCCAAGACGCACTGGGAGACATTCCTTTGATGCAGGCTGATGTTAATGTTATCAGTGAAAATTACAGTGGTCCAACGTTGCCATCAAGCATACAACTTTTAGATACAAAAAAACTCAACGCTGATACGAATGCTATAATTGGCTATGGAATGAATTTACTGACAAAAGAAAGGCGAGTTATACTTAAGCAGATGATTACTGCTTTAGAATTAGGTGGTTTCTTGGTAAGTCGAGAAACTGGACCAATTCAATACAATAATGCCGAAGATAATAATTTAATGATTGTCATGGAGAAAAAAATGGGCAGCGAAGTAATTATTCTCATGCGTAAAAAAGAAATAAAGAAAAAGACGACCGTTATTAAGATAAATAATCATACGTTTGATTGGTTAAGCGATTTAAAAAGTGTATTAAAAGCGGAAACGGAGAAAAAGGTATCAGGAATGACAAAAATTTTACTTGTGGCAGAAGGCGATTATGAGGCTGGTCTTTTAGGTCTAGTTAACTGTCTTAGACGAGAACCTGGTGGTGAGATTGTACGAGGAGTCCTCATACAGGATGTCAGAGCACCTGAATTTTCATTGCAAAATCCTTTGTATGCTGAGCAACTGCAGCTAGATTTATCTTTGAATGTTTTAAGTCCTAAAGGCGTTTGGGGAACTTACAGGTAAAACGTTCAGAATGAATTCATCTTATTAATATGCTATAAAAACCGACAAAGGACCCTATATTAGAATTTGTCACAGGAACATACATAAGAACCTACTTTGGATTCTATGTAAATACCTACACCAGATATATGTAGTTCCCCATGTAGGTATGACTTGCTAAAATCATATTCCATAAGGAAAATCCAAACAGGTTTCTGTGTAGATTTCTGAGTCAAATTTCTATATAAAATTCTATATGGCTTTTCGTTAGAGCATATACTTCAAAATTGAATTTTTTTAGACATTTACCATTGCCACCGATGCAGCCCCGCTTAGTACATCACGCTAGAGCAAATACTTTGATCAGGGGTGATTTATCATCAATGAGGTGGCTTGAAGGACCTTTACAACCGACTATAAAACACCCGGATTTAATACGTATTGTATATGCTCCAATAAACTTCCGAGATATAATGTTGAGCACCGGAAAAATGGCGGCAGAAGCAGGAAGATCAAGGCAAATGCAGGAATGTATGATTGGCTTTGAGTATTGTGGCATCGATATGGCTGGTAAAAGAGTTATGGGCTTAGCGGATACTAGGTGCATGTCAAACATGATTATCGCTGATAGAGATCTTACTTGGTATATTCCTGACAGGTTGGTAGCAGAATATTGGACTATTTTAATATTCTATATATTTGATCTTTTACACTAAATCTTGAAACTCTTCTTCAAATTACAGCTGGACATTGATGGATGCAGCAACCGTCCCATGTGTGTATGGGACATGTTATTATGCGCTTTACATGCATGGAGGTATGAAAAAAGGTGACAAAGTTTTAATTCACGCTGGCAGTGGTGGAGTTGGTCAAGCAGCTATTAGTTTAGCTCTGTATGAAGGATGCGAAGTCTTCACTACAGTAGGTACACAAGAAAAACGTATGTTCATCAGGGATCGGTTTCCTCAAATTCGAGAAGATCACATTGGCAATTCTAGAGACACAAGTTTCGAGCAACTCATCATGAAGCAAACGAATGGTAAAGGCGTAGATATAGTCTTGAATTCACTAGCAGAAGAAAAATTACAGGCATCCGTGCGATGCTTAGCTCAAGGTGGACGCTTCTTAGAAATCGGAAAATATGATCTTGATGCCAACAGCCCTCTTGGTCTGGAAGCCTTCCTCAAAGAAATTAGTTTTCACAGTATTATGTTGACTAAGGTACTTAACGCTTCGAAAGAAAGAAAAAAAGAACTTAATATCATGCTTCAGGAAGGCTTAAGAAGTGGAGCAATAAAGCCGTTGACTAAAATGATATTTCCAAAAGACGAACTGGAACCAGCTTTCCGTTATATGGCAGCAGGAAAGCACATTGGAAAAGTTAGTATTCCATTAGCCATTTATTCTACCAAATAAGATAGTAATTTATTAAATATACAATTTCAAACATAAAATTACCAATCTGTAAATCAATCAAATATAAATTATAGCATTTGGATTATTCGCATATTATTCGTACTTTAGAATTAATATTAACCATAATAAAATAATAGATTCTATTAGTGGTATAATTTATAGGTAATAATGCAAATTCGTGATGAGAAGGAGCCTTTAGATGCACCGATAATGGCATTGCCAAGATACTATTGTAGAAAAGACAGAAGTTACGTTATTCTTGGGGGTCTTGGTGGTTTTGGATTAGAGCTTGCCGACTGGTTAGTTCTTAGAGGCTGCGAAAATCTGGTTATTACGTCAAGAACAGGAATTAGAAACGGTTATCAGAAATTGCGTATAAAATTGTGGAGAAGTTACGGCACGACAGTGAAAATTGTCTCCCGTAAAGATGCTTCAGTTGAAGAGGATTGCAAATATATTTTACAAACTGCCATAGATTTGGCTCCGATTGACGGCATATTCAATTTGGCGGTGGTACTCAAGGACAGTCTTTTGGAAAATCAAACTGAGGAAACCTACGAAGAATCTTTTAAATGTAAAGCTTGGAGTACCAAAGTCCTTGATAAACTTTCAAGAAAGATGTGTCCGAATTTGAGACATTTTGTCGTCTTCTCATCGGTATCGTGTGGAAGAGGAAACGCTGGTCAATCAAATTACGGAATGTCGAATTCAGTGATGGAAAGAATTTGTGAGGAAAGAGTTGCCGATGGCTTACCAGGATTGGCTATTCAGTGGGGATCCATCGGAGATGTTGGTCTTGTGGCTGAAATGCAAGAAGATCACCAAGAATTGGTAATCGGCGGAACTTTACAACAAGGAATTTTATCTTGTTTGCATGAGCTAGATGGATTTTTACAGTCCAATTATCCTGTTGTATCTAGTATGGTAGTAGCAGAAAAACGAGCCGGTGGCTCTGGAGCTGCAGATATTGTAGAATCCGTTCTACATATTATGGGTAAGCAAGTTAATATCAATTTATTATCATTTTTAAATCATGTAAACAAATAATACTTCTATATCTGAGTCAAGCAAAAGTAAAGTAATTTTTATTTATACTCTTCTTTTAATTGAATAGGTCTCAAAGATTTAAAGACTATGAGCAAACATACTTCGCTCGCAGAATTAGGTATGGATTCGATGATGGCAGTTGAAATTAAACAAATGTTGGAACGCGAATTCTCGGTATTTCTCACAGCCCAAGACATTCGTAGCTTGAACTTTGCGAAGCTCCAAGCGATGGCAGAAAAAGAACCAACAAATATCGAAGATTTGAACTCAAATGACGAAGAAATTTTGACTGGAATGAAACTATTGATTCGAACTGTGGGTAAAGAGGTAACTTCAGAAGTATGCGTCAAATTACCGACAAAAGAGGAGGACGGAAGGGCGCCAGTTTACCTTATACCAGGAATCGAAGGCCTCAGTTCTGTGTTTTCAAATTTAGCACCTAAACTGAAGTCTCATGCAGTATGTTTGCAATGTAATATGGCCAATTTTGATGATCCAACTATTGAACGCATGGTCGACAGCCTAGTTCCAGTAAGTGATTACACTAATGACAGTAATCAATTGAATACAATGTTGTCAATTTTACTGTACTTTGAGATTTTCATTCAATATTTAGATAATCAGGAAAACAGATTCCCATTTTCCAGCTGATTATAAGAAAGTCACATTCCCAAATTCGCTATGAAAAATCCTCATTTTAGTATCAACAGATCTAGTAAAAATTAAAAAGGCAGTACCTCAGCACTGTACAGTAAAAACTGCGAAAAGTTCTGCTCAGGAAGCTGTAGGAGTAATAGAAACAAGGGGAAACGGACTTTTTACATTGTCTCTCTTCACTCCCTAATATTCCGTGTTGATAACTTCATGGAAATCATGAACCAAGTGAGCTTTGTATTCTGCGCATGCATATTACAGTAAAGAGGACAATGTGTGTTATATTAGTTATCACGTATGTGGTTATATATATTGAGTGCGGACTGTTCGCAGTTTCTACTGTACAATTTGTAGTGCCTTGTAAGTAACTAGATTCTGCCTGGTTTTATTTTTACTATTAAGAAGAAATACATATTTTTATTTGCTCTTTTGGGAATAAAAATTTTACTTCCCAATTATCAAATTGATCATTAGGTAATTTTTGACTTTTAATTTATGTATTTTATATTAGCACGTCATGAAGAACGGTAAAGGACGAAAAGACTTTGTTATTTGCGGATACTCTTACGGTAGTATTTTAGCTATAGAGCTTGCAAGGAGACTAGAAAATCAAGGATTATCGGGTAGATTAGTTTTGGTCGATGGTTCTCCAGAACTCATTGATGTCATTAATAAGCAACAATTATCGTCTGATGATGGCGACAAATTCCAATCTAATATTATATTAGGAATTGCAGACATATTAGGGATTTCAACAAGTCAGCTGGTAAGAAGAAAGAAATTTCAAGTCAAGAATAATTACAACTGAGCCACTCAAAAATTTAATTATTTCTAGCATGTCACCGTGCTGAAAGAATGCAAAACGTGGAACGAAAAATTAGAAGCCCTGATGACGATTCTTCCTGAAAACTTGACAACATTAACTAATGATGAAACTCGGGAAATCATTGTTGCTGTTCATAAACGTTTGATAGCTGCTCGTCAATTTGATTACAAATCTTTACCACCCATAAAGTCTCCGATCATTTTAATTAAACCAACACAACCTGCAGTAAAATCTGAGTCTGAAGACCTTGGCTTACAACAAGTAAATACAGTCTTTCAACTAATAAAAATTTTGATTGAAAAATTTTGCATTAATCTCTCAACAATCATTTTCCACATCTAGATCAAATTCATTTATTATAAATTTAATGAAATTTTTATAATAACAATAGAATATTCTGCAACAAGGACGGATAGTTATAATTTGAAACTCACATATCTTTATCTCTATCTTTATATTGAGCTAAAAATTAGCTCATTCATAATCGGTAACTTTTCGATCATGTTGCACATAAAAATACAAGTAAAGTGAAAAAAGCTGTGCTTATTCAGAAAAAACGGAGAGTAGCTACTTAAAGCAAAAATGATAAATTTTTATGTTTAGGGTAGAAAAATGCTACTTTCCGTTTACTAATCTAAAACGGCACTTTCCTTACATGAATTGTAATTCAAAATTAATTATTTACAGATAACAAAAGAAAAATTAGAAATTCATTATGCAAAGGGAAATCATGTGACTATATTGGACAGTGATAAAATTGTTGCTGCAATCAATGGCGAACCCCTGGTTGATGATGAAGAATCGACACAAAATGAAAAATGAGGGGATAAACGAGAAAAAAAGTAATTGAGTCAAAATTAATAGTTGTAAATGTTTCTGTACAACAACATACATTATTGATGTATACTGTTTAATTGTTTATTTAACGATTAAAAGTTAGAAAAAATAAACGTATTCAGACAATTATATTTAAACATCTATACTATTTAAATAGCACATCATTATATTAGTATATTCTTTATTTTTGACATGAAATAATTTTTTCTTATGTAGTTTATAGAAATCGCTAAATTTGTTGGTTGATTCAATAAAATTTCTGAATTGTGTTGCCTCTAATAAAAATTTTATTTAATCTTACTGAAGATATTTGATATTTTTCTCAGTGAAATGTAAGTTTTATCAATTTCATCTAAAATTGTTTGTGATGAAATGTTATAAATAAGTAAAATAAATAATATATAATATGTCAATGATTTTATATCCTCGTAATTTGTTAACTTACCTTGTTCTTATCTTGTCATTACAATTTTACCTTATTACTTAATTTTATCGATAAAAAAATAGAAAAAATTACTTGCTTTTTTAAATAACATTTTAAAATGATAAAATTTTTAGCTGTAAAAATTCCACTTTAAATCTTAATAAACAATCATCTTTATTAGTCGATAATTTTTTTTGAATATAAAAAAATCATACTATTCAAAATGTTTTACAAGTATGCTATACTTCAATTACATTATTATTAATTTAATATACAGAAGTAAGAAGTAAATTTTAGACGTTTATTATTTTAGTAAATACTGTGTTGTTATTCTTAACGGGAAATTGCTAGTGTTTAGGGGCAAGCCCCGTTAGGTTGTTTACCCGTTCAACAGGTTGTTTGAATTGCAATATCCAGTTTTCCATTCATGAGACCAGAAAATTTAAGTCTCTGCGATGAATTGACACTGAATGATAAGTTTTGCATGTTTACATAACATGTAGCATAATAATTTCATCACATGTCAAAAAAACGCAATTTTCTGTTCACTGGAATGATATCTAAAAATTTTACCTGTTTGGCATTTTCAACAAGAAATATATCTGCGGCATCCCGAAATTAACAAATAACAGCCGATTTTGACAAAATTGAGTTGTTTTAATTTGGCTCGTTTAATCTCTGAAGAGTTTGCGAATTTCAAATTTAATTTTCAAATTTTTATTATGCTTGAAATTTTTAAAGTGCTTGGATGTCTAGAAAGCATTAGGCAAACCACCCTGATAGCCAGCAGTTATTTAAACGATTTACATAAAATTTACATCAATGTGATTCCACATTGTCCTGCTTTAATTATGTAAATTAATTACATAAATTGTTTACATACAATTTATGTAAATTTTATATAAATCTGTGTTAAGAGATTATAGAAAATATTGAAAAAAAATTTTTTACTATACAGTTATGTGCAAATTTACTTACATTTTATATAAATTTTATGTAAATCATTTATGTAAACTGTTTACGTAAATGAAGCTGTCTAATGTGGAATTACATTGACGTAAAATTTATGTAAATCGATTATCATAAAATGTTTACATAAAATTTACAAAAAATTTATATAATTATGGCTATCAGGGCAATTCTTGTATACTACCAGCTGATCAACTCGCCTATTTTGAGACAAATTTGTACAACTAGCTTCGTATATATCGGTATTATAACTTGTTTTATTACTTTGAATAAAGGCAGGTGTAATGCTTTCGATCCACTGTGTCATTATTTTCGTCGTTCGTAGCTCGTAGGTTTACGAGATTCATCGAACGATATAGATTTGCATGAGTGTTCAATGATGTGGATTAACTCATAAGGTATTTTAAATATTTTTTGCATCGTGTATTGTAACATTTATGTTCTTGTAAAATTATGAAAGTTCCAGACAAATTTTCGAAAACCATCTGGTTATAACGCAAACAAAATAGAATAAACCTTAAAAAACATTCCAAAATGATAAAAGTTTAATAGTTCAATGTAAAAGTTCAAATTATATTTTTAATCAAAGAAAGATTTAATCATGTGGTCCGTAAATGAAAACTCACCATATGGTTAAAACCTAAACGAAATAGAATCATTTTAAAGATAACCAGATGTTATTATTAAAAAAGTTTAATAATTGATTGTAAATGTTTAAATTCTACCCATAATAAAAGAATGACCTAATCGTGTGGTCGGAGTATAAAAATTCACCATATGGCTAAATCTAAACTAAACATTCTCAGAAAAACCATTTTGACTCCTAGAATTTAAAACTCAGATGGAGTTAAATAAAGATAGATCAAATCACTCATTCTATCTCTGTTTACTTTTCATCTTTACGCGTCGTGCATCTTACTCCGTTTTTCAACAAAACCATAAATTCCAGAATCAAAACTTTGTTTCCAAGAGTAAACAAAATGTCAAAAATAAAATTACAAAAAGTTCAATAATTGATAACAAAAGTTGAAATCAGACCCAGGATGAAAAAAAGACCGAAGCATGCGGTCTATAAATGAAAATGCACGGGCCGCGAATGCAGCGGAGCGCTAGGCATTAAGCAGACGCGGGACAGGACTATCTCAACAGGTATTTCAGTAGTCGCATACGTCAGGCACTATAAAGAGCCCGGTCGGAGCGCGAGGAAGAGCACGGTGTGGCGGGAGAGGAGAGTGGACAGCGGCGAGACAACTGGAAACGGTGGACCGCGTAAAGCACGGACCCACGGCGGATCAGCTGTGAACGGCGTGGCGCCGTCCGAAGCCGCGACTGTGACCCGCTGTCAGTTGCCCGAGCCCTGAGCTACGGTTAGGACCGCACAGGCAAAGCCACGGACGCGGATCGCCGAGTCGGTTAATCTCGTTTCGCGATCCCCGCCAAAGATCGACCGCGCCCCTCGGATTTCGTCGGATCACCGGCAAAGGTCCCGAGGTGAGATTCGGTCGCGTTCTGTGGTGCCAAGTGCAAGTTGATGTCAGCCTGTCCTGCCGGCGCGACCTTCGGACGCGATGCTTTAAAGTTCAGGATGATCTGGTAGCAGGAGGCCAGGAGACATGGCTCGCGGAACCAGGACAATCGGACGTACCGTCACGAGTGCCGCATTCGCTCTACTGGTAGGTCCCAACTGTATATACTTTGCAAACAATTTTCATTCAGGTGCTTTGTTTCATTTCTTTCGCGGATTCGACAATTAGATTCCGGGTGAACTCGATTTCAGCTGAAGGTGTTGCTATAAAGTTTACGGGATTTGAAGCACGGCATTGGTGAGGTTTTGATAAGGGTCTGATAAGGGCTATATTAGTGAAAATTAACTCTGTGAAAACCATCCATTACAAAAAATTCATATTGGATCTTATATGGGACTTTAATAGAATATCCTATGTAGAAATCTACTTGGGATTCAATGTCAGAATCTATACCATCTAAGAACTCGTGGAGGTTCCCATGTTTTGATCGAATTATTACTCATATCGTAAGCCAAATACACTCTTAGACGCTACGGGTTCTCATCAGGAATCTTAGATAAGTTTTTATGCAGATTTCTGCGTCAAATTCTCACGTTGGATCGTATGAAGATTTTTTTTATTTTTTGGACATTGATGCCGTTACATCCTTACTATTGCCATATAAATTTTCGCTAAAATTGTCTATAGGTAAAATAACTGAAAATAATAGCATGGTACTAAAAATATTCCTAGTTTTGTTTTCAAATTTCAAGATACTTTGAAAGGAGTGTAGTTTGGTTTAAAATTTAATAGATCTCCAGTAGAACATAAATTATACGTATATTAGATGAGCATTAATATTTTTATTAATATCTTATATATAATAAAAGTGTATGTACGTATATTATACGTATAAGAAAGTAATGTTCTATCAGGCGATACACTGAGAAAAGTGAGCTGGATATTTTTATTGTTTAAACAGTAAAGTGGATCCATACTTGTCATTGCACGAAAATTACTGTTTTTAAACAGCGGATCTTCGATGTAGAATAGGATATAAGTTTGTTTTACCGG
>JABFOV010001539.1:0-24604 GCA_022817685.1 Aradophagus sp. ZL-2020
CTCCTTCATCATCCTCGCTATACTATACTTCACGATAACTTTGAATCCTAGACACAATGTATTTGTGTTGATTACGTAGATAGGTAATTACGTATCACACAACTACTAATAACTAGGGCTGTTGTCATGTGTATAAGGTAGCAGCATCACCAATATCGGCGGGCGGAAATCCCCTCCGTTGTGGACCCAGCCTGCCGGTGTTCATACAATGACCCCCCCCCCCCTGCCCCCGGTAGCGGCGAGGCGCTCGCGCGCGCCTCGGAAGTGAAATGCAAATAAACCGCGCACGCGATCGCACGCCGTTCAAACGACCCGGGATTCAAACGGCTGCGCCTCTGAGCCGCCGCGGAATCACACCCACGGACAAGCCCCGTCGGCGTTAATTATATCGTACGTGTGTTTACACCAAGGCCGCGGATCGCGCGCGTCCAATTATTTGCGTCTTTATATCAATTCGAGGCAGACGCCCCGCGGCCCTTTTCGTAACTCGGCGCATTCGCCCGATAGAATTATCTTTCGGGGAAAACGCGCCGGCGAGATAAAGGATTTCTATTTCAACGAAGTTGGTGTTTTAGGGCATATTACTTTTCCTTTTTTTTTTTTTTTTTTTTTAATAAAGTAGACTGAATTAGAAATACATAATATTAGGTATGCATGTGTTTTTATTTCTTGTTATTCAATAGTTTGAAGATTTATTTAAAACTGTTCCTTGAGTGTAAAATGTAAAAATGTTGTTTTTTAAATGATAAGATTTGTAATATTTGGTAAAATTGAATGCCTGAAATGGGTAAATAAATCTTTTAAATAAAATTATTTATCTGGAAAGATCATTGTATTTTTTTCCCGTATATAACACTGGTTTTTTTCATGAAAAATAGGTCGTGAATTTTTATCTAAAAATGAAGATTGAAAGTATAATTTTCTTTTTTCACTAAAACATTTGCATGTTTTTGCATCGGAATACTAATTTCTATCAAGCTGCACGAGAATAATCGATGGCATTTATTTTTTGGTATCAATGTCTGACACCGTTACGAGGTAATGAATTGAATTGATATTTTTAACTAATCGTTACAGGTGCATTTGAAATAGGAAAATCAAATATCTCAGTAAATGTTATCTTCCGGAGAACATTGCTAATACTATGAAATATGAACTGAATGCATTATTGGAAATGAATATAATAATCTGAAAATAGTTTCAATCCGTGACAGTTGGTGTTGCATATTAATGAGTTATCTTGTAGAAATAATGGAAAACCTAAACAGTACTCGTGGTAAAATTGATTATAATCGGATGGAATACAGCGACAATCACATTCCTCGAGACCATTTTTTTAAGTTCAAAATATTAATAACAATAACAATGGCCACATTTATAATCTTCAACCATTATACTTTTACCTCTTATCTTTCAGTATGCTAAATAATCAGTTATAACTTTTCTGCGTGCACTATTTTCGGTATACTAAATTTACTCTCCAATAATGCAAATATGACATTTTAAGATCAATATTATTTATCCACGCTGTCATTGCATTAAGTGACGCATATTCTTTCGAATTCATCTTTATTTTCATTTCAATTAAAAGAGATGCTCGATGCACATTCCATTGTTGGGAATCACGCTTGAGCTTTGCTTTTTAAATTCATTCTAGTGACTTAAGTGAAACAACGTACCAATGAAATTTAAATGCCAGCATATGTGGTATCATGAAAATAACGTTTAAAATGAAAACAATCTCGGTATTTTAAACAACTATCTAGATAGAATCGTTTACTATCTCGTATAGTTGAAACAACTATCCATATAGTTATTTCAACTATCTATTTTTCTCGATTAGTCCGCAACGATTGGCGCGGAACAGGACTTGAAATCTTGACTTGCGTAATGAAATTCAAGGATTTTGATTTGACGTGCTCGGAGGATGCGAAAGAATAGGCGGGCGTGCGACATAAAGGGTAACTCGCAATACACCGTGGCAAATCTTCAATTCGGGGGACCTCTTGTTGGTTCAGCCTTTCGTTGCGCAAGGTTAAGCTTCGCTCGCGCGTGAAACAAGGACTTGCTCGCAGCGATCGTTTGTATTTGCAAACGGGGGAGATTGGGGGCGAAAGAGATATCGGAACGGGGGGTTAAGCGCGATCCGATTCGAACGGCCGTCTGGAAAATCGGGCGCCGTTTTTACGACCGCCTGCGTTTTGACTTGCCGCGCTTCTGTCTTATATCTCGGGGGCACGTGCGGTTGCCACTTAAGTGCTTATTTGCCATTTTTTTTTTTTTTTTTTTTTTAATTAAAACGTTTTTAAAACAAAGTCGATATTACCAACAACATGAATTTGTAACAAATTTTCAATAAAATATCATGTCGTCCATCGACAATCAAAATTAAAACTTGAATTTATATCAAATGAAATAATAAATTATTTTATTTACTTTCTTTTTAGAAGTATATCTTTTTCGGTTGAAAATTTATGGAATTTGGAATTCGTTGCAAATAAGCGTCGCCAACTGTCTGCGCATCAAAAAACTTTTATTTCCATGTTGAAAAATGTGTCACAAGCGTTCCCCCCACGATATTATATCAAAAACCCTTCCCAAACGACACGTCAAATCCAAAACTCGATCGTATACTCGAACGCGTGATATTTTCTTTTGAAACACCCATAAAACACTTTTAAAACGCTCAGTTCCGTACAGTATAACGCACAACAAAAATTGCACGTTCAATCGACCCGACCGAAACGTCTTGGACCGAACGATCGAGGGAAACTGGTAGTCGAAAGTTACTCGGCGAAAAAGTGAACCAGTAAAACGGGCCGTTTTTTTCGTTGGAATAAAAAATACTTTACTCGGCAATTTGTGAAGTTGCGCGCGACGGGAGAAAATTGTTTGTAGGGAAACGACGGGTACAAAGCGGAGTTTAAAAAGGCCATTTCGAGCAATTGGCGAGCGATATTTCAAAGCGACGGATAAATCGCGCGCGCTTAAGACAGGGCCGAAGAGGTTGGCGGCAATTGGGCGCGAGTATCAAACGGTATCAAGGATTTCACGGTAAATTGACCGGCCGCCGGACGGAAATGAGTTCCGGCGTGCGCCGGAATAACAACGGCGAATTCCTTTTCCGTTTGTTCGTTAAGAAAACTTAATCAGAGTTTGCCGGCTATCAGACCGACTCAATGAGCCGTGATCCGAGGCAACGCTGCTTTGTCCTTATTCGTTCATAGCGCGCCGAATGTATACCTTTTGGCTACGCTGTGTAGCGGTTCGCTTATGTCGGCGTGCTCTCGAGGGCCACTTACGACTCCTCTTTTTGCATCATTTTTGCTTACGCTCTCGCCCATTCGCCCGCTAGAAAATCCCGCCACTTTCATTACAAGCTCGCCCGTCTTTTCTTACGCAACCTAAGCAATTTCGATTTCCCCGATTCATTCGACCGAGAGCTTACTTTTTGTCAACTTTTGCGCTTGCATTAGAAAAGGGTTGTATGTTTCGTTCCGGGGTACTTTGTGGCACTTGATATCGAGAACTGTTAAAGTACAAGATGTTGATATAAATTACGCTATCGATCGTTCAACTTGCTATATATACATGTAAATATATGTGTAAATAAATATATGTGTCAGCGTACAATTTTCATTGTAAATTTTATTCGTTTTGGTTGAAAATGTTACAGTCTCGTTTCAACACTCGATCAGATTGATCAAGATTGAAATACATCGGTCTCAAGATTGATATTTTTAAGAGTCAATTACAGTCGAAGAAACATAAATAATTGAAAAACATATCAATTACGTTATCGTGCAATTACAGTGCAGCGAAATGAGTTCGTTATGTTTAACAACCAGATGTCACTACCTTCACTGAGCCAGATCACGGCTATTTATGAAACCGGTATTGGCGACGCGTTCTGTGGTCATATGGGTTGAGTCGTCGTCATCGTATTCGAAGGACGGAAACAACTTGTGGGCCGAAACGCGGCGCGTTAACGAACTTCTGTTTTTGTCCAAATGACGGAACTGCCGCGAAGATGAATTTTCAATTGACATATCGGTAACATAATCAACCCTTTACGCGATAATAAATTATTAACGGGAAAAACAAATTATTTTAACAACAACTCGGACAACTGACATCTTATAAACAAATATCAGTCGAGTACTAAAAATGACGTGAAATTATCGAAATTACATAATTCCATGCAAATATATTGCAACCAAAATGGAAAGGAGTTTAAAATATTCATCGCAAGTGATTATAGAAAAGCGCAATCAATGTTAATCCTATATTTCGAAATCGAGCGTTGCCACGATGTAATTTCAATCTCGTGTCGCGTAAATTTGACATATTTTGTTCACGCTTGTTGTAAAGCAATTTAAAATTAATAATTTCAACCGTCGAATAAGGAAATCGATCAAATGAACATTTTAAAGTGGTATAACAAGAAGAGGAAAAAAGATAGGGAATCAAATCGCTGTGTAATTTCGATACTCCCGTGACATTAATACGATAATTAATTATACTTAATAGCACGATGACGGCGGTCTTACACTTGAAAGTGCTTAAAAAAAAGAACATATTTAAAAATTGCGCAAGATTTTCGCAGTACCATGTTCGTGAAGTTTGCAACACATCACGAATTTTGGATTCGGAAAAATGACGAAGTGAAAATGTCAAGATCAATGTTTTTTTTTAAATTATATTATGACAAAGTTTTATTTTTGACACTCTCGAATCTATATTTTTATTTTCGATGCTTTTATATTGAAGTTCTTTGAAGACCGAAACTGGTGGCATTTTGCCACGTGGCAAACTTCAAGCACATTGTAATACCAACGTTCAAGTGTTTTTCATTAAGTGATACAGTGACTGAGCTTGAATTACATATCAATTCTTTCTCCAACCTTCTTCTTCAATTCGAGCAATTCTTTATTTTCAAGACAATATTTTATGCAAAAATTTGTCCATAATTTTTTGCAATTTACATCATTTCCATTTGTATAAAATTCCATCCAGTTAGCAAAGCCATGGTTTCGACGCCAAATTTAAAATCCAAACGACTTTGCGATCGACTTCGTAATCCTCTTAACGAAAATGGCGGGAAACATTGTCGCACGATTTTTTATTCGGCCAAATTCTCTGGCTAATTAGTCAATTATCGAAGCGACGAGCGCGAGTTAATAACAGGCCAACAAAAACGTCGCCGCGTGTTAAGAAAAGTGTTTATCTTCAAAAGAGTCGTCGCTTTCAAGTCACCGAAGTCAACTTCCGGTGTTGTTCGGCAAACATCAAAGCGGCCGGCCGATTTTCGGAGGCGCACTCTCACTCTGGAAGTCGTTGCGGTCGCGCGTACGTTGCCGACGAAAGTGGCAAACGTAACCACTGTCCGCGTTTTATGACGAATGCATTTTATTGGACGGCGGTGAAATTCAAAGGCCAAGGTAAAACACTAAAGGCTAGTTTAACGGTGCTAACAGCGCCCATTACACCGAGACGGTGAATATCTCCTCTCCATCCCCCGCTCTTGCATTTTATCCATCCCGCCGAATTGACACTTTTTGTTAGCCCCCTCTGCTTTGGCATTGCGAAACGCAGATTTTAACGCGCGATCGAAAATTCCACGTCCAATTAACGTAAGCTCTTGCACCCGGACTCGTAAATGTTTTGCGACCCGATGCTTTGGCATGCCGTTTTTTCTTCTTTGTCTTCTTTGGAGAAAGAAAAAACGACTATTTTGATCGTTCATCGTAAATCGTAAATCGTATTCTACACGTATAATCGTCTTAATTTTTCGAATTTTTTTCCTCGCAAATCCGTTTGATTTAGAGGTCTTGATCCTTAGTTTAAGGAGTTTTCATTGTAACGAAATAAATATAACTAAATCTTATGAAAATTTGTCATTTATATTATCATTACAAAAATCCAGTATTTTTTATGTCTTTTTTCAGCGTGTTGTAACTTTTAAAGCATCATGTGGTCCTGGTGTATCCGAGTGATAAAACATGAGCCAATAAAATGTTAATTATATTGCAATGTAATAAAATGTGAGGATTGCAATTTGAGTCGAAATGCGTAGGCATTTCTTATAAGTTTTAATATTGAAAAACAAAGAGATTAAAGAAGGTAGCCAATATTATTAATTCAAGGATATTAAAATTTAAAAGGCTTTAATGACACAGAATTGCACTCAGAGAACAAAATTATTTAAATTAAATAAAATATATTATAGATATAAACAATTTTTTTTGTCAAATAAATATATACTTGAATTAAAAAAAACTCTTCTCTCGGTGTTTATAGTTTTGATAACAACTTTGAAAAAGTTGATAATATAAACAGCTAACAGCATAACATTAATTCTCTTTACACAATTGCTGCATTCGTTTTATTCGTACTACCAAATCCACACGGAATTATCCTTAGGGCTTTATTTTGTCACAAAACATTGATGCAAAAGCATTTTTCGTCGAACAGAATATTGTTTTTTTTTCTCTTGTGCTTGTTCAGGTTCGGCCTTGTATTTTAATTACTAAATTATCTCAGATTTACCTTCGTCAACGTAAATAAGATAAGGACTGATTCGTATTTGAATTTTTATTTAACGGAAGGAAAAATTATAAACGGAAATGGTCTAACGATTGTTATCTTCGTGATGTTTGTTGTTTTCGGATTGTTGAATCGACTAATCTTGGTTAAACTTTCTTTATGTCATATAATATTCGATAAAATTGTTTTTTTTTATTTCAAGAAAAAAGAAAATGTTGAATCAACCCGATTAAATGAAGAGATTTATGCAAATGTATACATTTTTTGGCAGATAATTTAATGAGGTAATCAGATTTTTCGAGGAGATAACCAAAATATTGATATACAAATATGCTGAAAATTGCCTGCCTTATTACTCCATTATTGCTTTCGGTGAATCTTGCTTGCTTTTTGATTACCTCACAATTTGGCCTTAAACGTCTCGAGTGCCAAAAACTTTGGAAGAAATGGACCGACGCATGCATTTACACTGAGAGAAATATTTAGTAGAAACTACAATTTCTGCTAATAGCTTGAGGATACATGTGTAAATCTAGAAATATTAAATACAAACATTTTGTTAAGTGCTAGTTTTATTCTGGTTTGCTACAAGTAGCATGAAAACAAATTGCAATCTATACTATTAATTTTTCGTAATAACAACTATTACTTTAATTTCTTGTAAAATATACTTACACGTCTTCAAAATTCTGTCATTAAGATTGTAGTTTTTCCAAGTTGTATTGTAATCAATATCAAATAAGTTGGAAAAATTGCCAACGGTTATTATACAGTGTTGGATTAAATAAAAAGCAGCTGTGTG
This sequence comes from Aradophagus sp. ZL-2020, assembly GCA_022817685.1. Taxonomy (NCBI): domain Eukaryota; kingdom Metazoa; phylum Arthropoda; class Insecta; order Hymenoptera; family Scelionidae; genus Aradophagus; species Aradophagus sp. ZL-2020. Next base: position 7,349 of record JABFOV010001539.1, read on the forward strand.
TCAGGGATGTTATAGTGTATAGGTGTTACAACGATGGGAGCTAGAAAAGGAACTCTATGTCAAGTCAAGCAACTTCACAGATGGTCCGCTAAGTGGATGGGTGACTACACAGAATGAGTATTACGTAGCTTAAACAACAGAGGATTTGAATAAAGGGTGGTGCAATTTAAATACCATAATTTCAAATTTTTCGTTTTTTCGTGATTAAATAATTTCGACAATCTTAAATTGCAGTTTGTAGTATTAAAACGATACGTCCCCAACCTACAAGAAACAATTGTATTTTTCAACAGCTATTTTTACAGAATCTACTCACTTATTTCTTTCAGTGTACAGTCTGGAATTGTTTTTGCAGTCAGCGCATTAATTACTCTAGTCTTTTACCGCACATCTAGCTAGCCCCTTCGAAAAAGTCACTCAACGTCCCGTCAGGTCGACCGAGTCTCGTTCACCATCGGTCGTCAACGTTGCGCCTCCATTATTCTACGATTTCATAGCGTATCTATCACCTGGATCGCGACTGCGACAAACTAACGCACGATAAATGAATATAAACATCGTTAAAGCGTTTTCCCCGGGCGAAAATTTATAGTACAATTTATCTGCTCGGGCCTCGGACGTGAATTGATCGAAATATGCCGGGGTGTTGTTGGTTGCGCGAAAAAATGCATTCGCCGGCGAAGCAGCCGGCTGTCGGGCGCAAAGCCCGTCCGAAAGAGCGAAATGGATCGAAAGTTGGCGAAGTAAAGCTCTCCAAGTTAGATAGCTTTTTCGGGCCAGCGGCGTAAGCCTTCTAAAAAGTGCCTCGCGCCACCTTTATTAACGAGGGACAATCTTGCCACGTCAGAGCGCGGTTGTTTAATAACTTGCTTTTAGCCCGTCGACGTGCTGGCGCTCTTCTGGATATCGGAAACGGAATTACGCGAGCCCGTCTGCTCGAGTCGCGCGGACAGTCGCGCGAAAGATGAAAGCGCTTTACCGCCATTTATTTCGCGCGCCAAATTTTTTATCCCCCGCTCGCTTCGCTCGTTTTCCGCCTCGCGCTCGTTTGCAAACATTTCCCGCCTTTTGCCCCAGTCCCCCGCCGGGGATTTCCAAATAATCCCGCGCATATTTATGGATTATTATGGAGTTGGGGATTAGAGGACCCGACAAGGCGAAATGAAATGAACGGTGAAAAGTTGCGGTTAATCGTTTAATTTGATTATTGTCGGGGGAAGAGTGGTTTTGGATTTTTTTTTTTTTCGGTTTCGTAAATGAAAGAAAATTGAAATAGAAAATCGCGATTTGTAAAATTGCTATCAAATTGTTATGTTACACTGACGGTCAGTGGTCAGAAATAACCAATGACTATTAGCGTAAAATTCCCATTTGTTGTAAAAATAGGGACCGAGTAGGGTGATTTTACAACCCTAGGGTAAAAATGCTCACAGGATTTGTAATTTTACAACGAATTATGTAAAAAAGTACGTAACATTTTTAATTTTACTATGAATTATGTTAAAAGTTACATAGATTTTGTAATTTTATAACGAATTCGTAAAAAAGTTGCAAAAGTTGCATAGTTGCCCTTCGTGACGTGGCAAATTTCCGAAAACATTTGTGAATTTTTTGGAAAAACGTCATCAAACTGGTTTTCATGCCTATGTAATTGTAGATTCATTTTTTCATGTTATCAATACCTTGAATTGTAGTAACTATACGAATATTGATCTAATTTAATAGGGACATATACGTTAATAGTTTTAAAGAAATACTGTGTCTTTTTTGTGTGCATACATACATTTTCTTCATCCAAAGAAAAAACTGCAAAAGCCCAACCTCGATGAAAAATTTGTCGCATTAATTAAAAATTTCCCAAACGAAAAAAATTATCGATTGTCGTCGATGAAGCAGCAGCCTTGATACATCGCCTTAATGCAAACGGACGTTAAGTAGACGCGGGGTAAATATCAATCAGATGATAATTTGGAAATAAAAAGAAGAAGAAGAAGAAGAAGAAGAAGAAGAAGAAGAAGGAAAAGTAGAAGAAGAAAAAAAAAAGTGCGTCGCCGAAAAGAGAGAAAAAAAGCTGAAAGCAAAAAGGCCGATGAAGAAAGAAAGGTCGTAAATTGTAGATCGAAAGGTGACGTTAGACGAGATCGAAGACGCGCGCGGCAACCTTGAATCGCGGCGGCGGGATGCGTAGGGACGCGCGCGATTGTTCTCTGGAGAGAAAACGCGATCGAAAATTTTATAGCCGTAACGGGGGCCGCTTCGGCGAAAAATCGTAAAACCGTTTATCGGTGACACTTCTCGATCGCATTCAGCGCGGCTGGCTTTACGATTGCCCGTTGTCCCGCCAACCGGCCAGGCAAATTTAGATGGTCACGGTTACGTTTGATTTTTAATGCCCACGCTTGATCGTAAAACGAACCCCGCTCGGATCGAACTTTTATTATGATAAATGTTGCGTAGGAAATAGCGCCGCGCGGAGCTTTTCACACGTTTTATCCCCGCTAATGGACACGCTATTTATTGAGTTGTTAAATTTTCGTATCTTCTTATTTACCGTTATTATAATCATCCTCCCTGTACGAGTTTCCTTCCTTTTGAAACGCGGCCCTTCACCTTCGCCAACCCTAAACACGCGCTTGCCACTTTTATTGGCTTTTTATGTGAAAATCTATACCGCGTGCGTAAAGGCGGACGGCTCCGCCGTCGGGCGACGTGACGTTCCGATTGGACCATTTTTCCTTTCTCCTTCTTGTTTTGTTTGTGTAGTAGTTATGTATACGATTACGGTTGAATAAAATTCTAGTAACGGTAAAATTGTTGAGACGTTTTTTTTTCTTTTTTATCAAATCTATTCCAACTTGGAACGAATTTTCCAAAGTAATATTTGTTTGTAATTCATTTTTATTCGAAAATTATAATGATGCCAAGTAAAATATATATTTATCAAGAGAACTTTGTAATTTACGTTGTAGTTTTTTGAATTCGATCTCAATTTTGAATTCGACGATAAAAAATGGTGAAATCTTCATTCTCACATTTGCAATTTGGTTAGCGATATGTAAATGAAATAAAATAAGAGAAGAATTTAAATATTTAAATATTTAAATAGAATTCATCAAATATTAAACGGTATTGAATACTTGAAATCGACCTACTTTTTATGTAATAAGCTTTCTGAATTTGGCGATGGAAAATTGATGAAAAAGTGTGAAAAAATTGATTCGACTGGTTATTGAAATTGAATTGCAAAATACAATACATAACCGAGATGTCACATTCAAAAAGAAAACAGCGCTGAGCACTGCATTTTATAATTTTTTTATAATTACTTTCCATATTTTCAGTAATGTTTGTATATTTATCTATTCAATTTTATATTCTTATTTAAAAGAAGCTCATTTTGCAACTCAAACTTTGAGAAGAACTTAATTCGCGATGAATTCAATTAACAAAATCTGTATACAATATTATTCACGAATATACAGAAAAAATTGTGTCCGTTTTTCGAGTTAAAGTCTCAAATCGGAATTCATTTTTAGAAATTAGGACGCAATAAATTTCACATGTTCCATATGAATTCTCCGATTGATTACTTGGAAATTTAATTCCAGCTTTCGCATGAATTGTAGAATTTATGTGTTTATATTTATTAATCGTAATATTTATATTTATTTGATAGACGATTAACTCGGATTTTGCTTTAAAACATTATGGGTTCCCGACTAAAATTACCTTTCAACTGTGATTAGATAGTAGGTATCAATCGATTAAGTACATCTTCAATTTATGTGGATTTCAGTTTCTTATATATTACTTAATCACATTAAAAAAAATAGAGTTTCATTTGTAACTATTGTCAAAATATTTTAAAGTATTTTGTGTGTTAAAAATATTTATTACAGAATGAAGCATTTACCAAATATTTTATTATGAAAAAAAGAAAGTTCATAGTTTAAATCTTTCGCGGTCTAGTGAAATACATTGTGCAAAAGGGATTCCTCGTAACTTTCGTTTTCCATGAATTTTATCTACTTGTTGCAAAGTAGCTCGAACTGTCGTCGCCGAACTGGCAAACATATTACATACAATGTCATGAACGGCAACGATGGGTAATAAATATCGGTTCGTTAACCTTCAGGGTTTTCTTTTCTATTTGATTTCAACAAAAAATAAAAAAAAAAAATAATAATAGAACAAAAACTATGCCAAGATTAAGTTTTATATTATATTTTTTTATATTATTTGTTAGCTATTATTGTACGCTCATGCTGAGTGCGCCGTATTGACTTATCGAGTTTGATATTGATTTATTAATTTAAAAAAACAAGTACAAACAAATATCAATATTATATTACTATACATTACTACTAACCGGAAAACGATTATAAATATCTGTCAAAATATTTAAGTAATAATCCTTCTGGCAATGTATAGTTATTTATTTATAACTGCATTGGGAATATTAAATTGTACAATAAAATTATAACTTGACTTGAGCATCATTTACATTGGACAATTTTCTTTGGAATAAAGAACGGAAATAATGTACCTAAAAATTAATTAAAATAACGTATATTTATAAATAAGAAACTAAAGATATAACAAAAATATCAACCTTCAAACCTGCTAAAACTGTGGACTTGAAAGTACCCAAAGTTCAACGCTCTTCTGTAGAGTCTTAAGAATAATTATAATCAATGCTTAAATATTAAAAACGATCACAATTCCAATAAGTAAATTTTGAGATAAAAAAAATACACTTTATTTTCGTGACACACGATCGTTTTAATCCGGATTTAATTATTTATTGAGAAAAAGAAAAAAAAAAAGAGATTAATTTCGTTAAGTGAAGGTTTAATTGATGCACGTACAGGTGTCGGTGTGCGTTAATCAGATAAGGTATAAAAAGAAAGAAAGTAGACGCTGCTCTCATTGCAACAACTGTCGAGGTGTCGGAGATTATACCGAGTCGATTCCTTGAAATTACATCGTATTTGCGTCTTGCTAGACGGTATTTCCGTTTGTCGGGTTTTCATTGCCTCACGATAACATCGTCGATTAAATTTTTTTTAATCGCGACGTTCAAATTTTGCATTCTATTGTTTCACTTTTTCGTACAATAACTGATATCAAACATTGTATTCTTTAGCGATTTAATGTGTACATTTTTATTCGAAAGGCAATCTAGCTAAACATTGTTTGAAAAAGTACAGTCCCAACGACACTTTGCTGTTATACTCGGAAAAGAAAACATTTCTCGGCTGAAGTGGTAATTTATCTTGATATTTTACCAAGTATTATCATACGAAGAAAATTCAAGTATTTTGAAACGATCTTTGACCGGAAAAATTGAGCGACTTCATTTGAGGAAAATTAAATTTAATGCAAAGAAGTTAGGTTTTGAATGAAGGAAATAAAATAATAAAAGAAAGACTTCGTATATACTTATAGATAACACCTTTTTCTCAACAATAGATTTACTATAAATCATATTTCCAACGCTTCTTTTTGTTTTCACAATTTAATTTTGTTTTAATATACTAACGAGGATGGTATTTAAAAAAAAATGCAACGCTTCAGAAGCTTATCAGCACCAACGCTGCAGTTTCGACCGATAGAAATACGAATGGATGTTATTTTTTGGAAGTTATTCTTATAGAAACAAGATACCTTACGTTTATACGTCATTATTAAACTAAAGACTAATTATAAAATGATCAAGAAGAAACGACAATACAACGACATAGTAACCTCAAAAATAAATAATACCCTCGAAAAATGATTCTCCTCTTCCTATTACATTCCATTCGCTTATCTCATTAAATAGAAATGAATTTTTTGTTCCGTTTGCACCGTGAATTTGCTTTACGGTCGAAACGTCAGCTCGTTATAATAAACGGCCGAAAAGGATTTTATCAGCATAATAACCGGAATTCTTTTTATCGAAACGGCCGCTGGAAAATCCACTTATTATTAGAAGAATCTGGTGCTTACGAGCGGACTGCTCTTGGAGCGCTCGTAAACTTTTGAGGCGACGTTAAAGAAGGATTAATTTTTACCTGGGATAAAGCAGGCTTAATGCCCTTAATAAAACGTCAATGAAACACGTCTTATCTCGCGATCATAAAACAACGTTTGCAGTAAAAGCAATAATTAGCTTGGTACAGCGCGAACATTGCCGTGCAAAAGTGTGCACTCTGAATGCAAATATTAATTTGCTGAAACGTTTGACACGCCTTGCGTGTAATAAATTTGTTGACTCGAGGAGAACAGTGCGGTTAAAGGTATTGATAATTTAAGTGAAACGGTCTGTTAAGAAAGTTTCGGCCTCAAGAACGCTTGTTTTACGAAGTTGGTCGACCGAACTTCAATATAATTTCATTAGTTATTTCGATGAAAAGGTCGATTTCTTACTTAATGAATCTCAAATCATGCAATTCAACTAATATTTTATTGATGAAGAGCAAATTATCCCAATACACACAATTTTTTCAGTTGAAAAAAGTGCATTTTTTATCTGAAAAACACAACTACGGTACTAAAATTCAACACAACTCTTTAACTCCTCAATGGATTTCTCTCGGTCTTTAATCAGCCTCAATATCTCATCTTCGTCAAATAAATGTCACTGACCTATCGCCATTCACCGTCGAATATGTTGATACTCTCCCAACGAAATGACGGAGTAAACAAGAAGTACAAGGAATGGAGGTTTGAGTAAGAGCATCGAAAAACTTGGAAAAAAAAACGAAACGAAATAAGGGGGGAAAAAAGCTACACGACGGTGTACTCTGACGCAGTTATCTTTGGCGGAAAGGTAATATGGCCGGTGGCAAACAAGCTCCATGTCGTGTTTCGACCCGGATATGATGGGAGCAAAATAATACAATGGATCTCGAGAGCCGCACGGGGCTCGGGATGCCGCATCTACGTTGCGTTTAGCATACAAGCCGAGCACTACATACGCGGTAATTAGCCAAGAGGGTTAGTTTAGTGGAGGGCGGAGCTTGCTCCGAACCAATAGACTACTTGCTCATTTGCGGTAGTTGGTGGTGCTTGTGTCGAAGCACAATAACCGACCGCGGTACTCTTGGATGCGTCCCGATTCACCCCCCCCCCCCCCACCCGATCTCCCCCAACCGACGGTCCTACCTCTCTCCCTGCCATCATTTTCTACAAGATTGTCGTAGAAAAAGAAGATTACGTTGCCGAGAAGTTTTTTGTTGATTAAGTCATCAAGTTTGGAGTGCGCGCTTATGAATAAGCACGGGAGCACGTGCGCGATCGCTCCGCGATCCAATCAGTGCGCTTTTCCCTCTCTCGCCTTTGCGTTTCGTTGCCTCTCGTAAACGATCCGAGGCTCCGGCTTCGGAGTAACGCTCGCGCAATTTGTTTTTCTTTCTTCTTCCTCTGCTCCCACTACTTCTTCGTCTTTCTTTTTGCTTGTGTCGGTTTCTTCCCCCCTTGCTTCGTACTTCTTGCCGACTGTCCGTTGAATTCATTTCGCCATAAGTGAATTATTAATTGCCGATGGCTAATTAAAGAAGTCGTTTGATCGCTGTGAAGAAAGGTGATATTGTGGCTGTATACCTTCGACCTCGCGGGGGGTCGAAAAAGTTGTCTCGAGTTAACGACGGAGATCAAAGAATTAATGTGTAATTTGAGCTTTGTTAAAAACGAATTCGCGGTCGAGTGAAAAGGAAGTTGATTCCACGTGGGGAGACAAAGTTTCGCAAGTTTGCGTGGAGGATGCAAGTAGGCTTGACCTCGTCCGTGTCGGTGCTGGTTTTACACGGCGCGATGCATTTTTGTAATTTTTGAACACATTTGCATTGTGCAGAGTTTATTATTAATTGTGCTGTTATAAAAAATCACGAGGCAATTATTAAGTGCGGAGTTTTAATTGAACGTGTGTCAAAAGACTTCAAGCATTTTTTCACTCATTCAATAAAACCAATATTAAAACTAAGATTAAAGAACTGGATTAGTTAACTAGAAGGCGCTGTATATTTATTTTCAATTTAAAACGAACGCTCCGTTTGGTGTAAAGTAACTGGTCAAACTTGAAAAATTACGTTCAACATTTTTTCTTTCTTTGAATTTTACCCCGAAGACGTTTAACTTTGTTCGTGTTAAATAAGCGACGTTAATTTCCGCCGAACGTTGCATTAATGTTTTTTTTTTCTATTTTTTACTTGTCTCCCCTCTTTTTTCTACACACCAGTACTTTGACTTCTTGTTTTATTTTTTTTCCTTGTTTTTTTTTCTGCCAACGGAAGGGCTTGGCTCTTTTGACCGAAAGCAATTTTATTCTGAACGAACCTATTATGACCGGTCGTAGACTCGCGATAAAAATTGTATAAATCACTATTTTTCGTGCGACCCGAGCGATACAATGTAACTCACCGGTACCTCTGTTCCCTCAATTTTCGAAATTCCCATGTTCTACAAATAAGTCGAACAAACAACAGGATTCAGATCTATGCATATATTTACTTTCGATTGAGCTCAGCGATAAGTGCGAAAAAAGAAAAAAAAAAAAAAAACAGGAAATATAAATAATATAATGTTTCCTCGGGTGATTGGAGATTGTTTAAAAAAAAGGACACGCAAAATGTAATCAAACGTACCATCGAGGATACAAATATTTGGAAAGATTTTACGTGATTTTTATCTATCGTACAATTTACTTTAGTGCAGATAAAATTTACTATTTATTATCAATATGATTAAAAAAAAAGCAATTTTTCTGTACTGCAGTTTAAAAAAAAATTATCGTAAGTTGTAAATCAACTAATGTTTATATTCATTTTTAAACTAAACATTTTCATAATAAAACCTTATCAATTGAACAATTAATTACCATTTAATTACGCAATCAAACAAACGACTAATTGACTGCAAATTAAATTAAAACAAAGATATCGCGAATCAATTGACGAAAAATATGAATGAAGCATAAAGAAGTGATAGCAAAAATAGTCGACAATTACCGTACGGTTGTTATCGAGCATGAAACAGAGATTGAGCATAATTCACCGATAATTCGAACATTTTTATCACGGCGAAATAATGTCGGAACGCACGATTGTAATTAAGACGACGGGGTATTTAATGCGAAACGATGCGCCGAGGGAAGAATTATTGAATCTCCTAAATTACTGAATGGATCCGATTGGGCCGCGTCTCGAGTATCCATGCGAGATGCTAGAAAAGTCATTAAGTCGCCGACAAGATAATAATTACGGCGGACTGCAGAATGTCCGGCCGTTTATTCGAATACCCGGATTCGACGATAAAACGATAACACGAGAGCCGTCTTAGATGTTATCAACGCCGAGAGGCGCACAACCGGTATAACCGTGCGTCCACTTGGCCGGGCCGTGCCGGGCATTATCGCGACTTGCTTCGCGGTCGATAAATACGCCATCCTTGCAATTTATTGAATTTCAACTTTTGATCGATCATTCATGCGCGCGCGCCACTCCGGGGAAACGCGCGGTCATTGCGATTGCTCGTTATTGCAACGACGTACGTTGCAAGACATATTACGTGTCTTCGGCAAATTTAGAGCTGCTGATATATTGGACTACGTATATTATATGCGCACAACGCAATATGTTGGTAATATGTGATTGCAGGCAATATTGGTTGTGCGAGTCGATAAATATTTCGCGCGTACTTTATAACCGAGAAGAACAGTTTTTAATTCAGTGGGAACGAGTAATATTTTTTTTAATTGAAGGTTTGCGTATTAATTGATTCTTGATTAGTTTGTCGGTGACACTTGTTAGTTTTTTATGCACTATATTTATCAATAGTTCCTGGGGCTTTTTTTCAAGTAGTAGTTTTAGTAGACCTTTTTTTTTCTTTATAACGACTGTTATTGTTTTAAATCCATTGATAAGTTTATATTGTTTAAATGTAAATATTTTATAAATACGGGCAACTATAATAATTTGAGGATATTTTAGCGTTTTAATATGATGGCAAAATTTAAAAACTTTTACTTCCAATTGATCCAGTCAAACCTGTATGGATGAGTGTAAACAAAACCAGGCACTGAAGGACTTGTGTGTTGAAATAAAGGAAGACAAAACTGACCTGGGTCCAAGGTATTACTGTCAAACTGCCACGTTCGGAAAATAATTTCAATATGCAACTACACGCTTAAAAATCCATTTACTATAGAAATGTTATTCTTATGATAAGTGGATTATTTTTGTAATATTACAATCCATTTACCATAAGAATAATTTAATTATTGTAAACGGAGTTTCTTTTTACTTTTTTTACAGTTTACATGGTTTTACAGATGAAAATTGAAATACTCTAGATCGTGTACCAAAAAGGTACACGAAAGGTATACCAATATGTACAAATGTAAAATTAAATGAAATAAAATTATTCAGATTTTGTTATTTTTCAAATTTTTCCAACTAATCGTAGACATAGTGACGATGAATTTCGTTCAAAACTTTTCCAAGCTCGAATTCGTTGATAGAAAAACGTTTGAAACTTCCTTTACAAAATATCCTTTTCCTTCAAAATGTATTGTTTCGATTGAAAAGGATTTCCATTTTAATATTTTCCCGAATCTTTTCCATTCAAAAGGACCTTTTTCTTCCAAAGCACTTGCACAGCCGATCAAAATATCACCATTTTGAAAAAAATTTATTAACTGAAAAGGATTGCAAAGAAAAAGCTTTTTCCAACGAAACATGTATTTTCGTCATTGGCATTTCAAGATATTTCTTACATTCAGGACACCAAAAATGTCTCCAATTGAGACGCTGTCTTGTACAGTGCGTAATTACAAGCAACGATGTAAGTAAATGTCTGAACTTGTGAATCACGTATTACCAATTGTAAAAAAGAAAAAAAAAACGAAAAATCCAGGAAGCGAAAAAGGATCGGGCCGAGAACGCGAGGCAAGCGGATTGTAGGAGCGGTTCGCGAAGAAAGTGGCGTGAGAATGGCGCAACAAGAGTCGAGTCTAGGCGAGGGGTGGAAAATGCTCGAGCGCCGTCTCCTAATGAGCCGCGGCGAGGCTATCATCGTCGTGCTCGATCCCCAGGTACCCTCTTATTCCTCTTACAATTAGTCCTCTTTCTGCGTTTTCGCCTTTATTTGCTCTCCCACCACTCCCTTTGCTTCTCCATTCGAGAGCATCCACCGAAGTTGCCCCTCTAGGGCCGATTCGCCGGGATGATGATGCTGAAAAGAAAGTCGCCGCCGAGCAGCCGCGAGAAGAAGCGAACCAGGGAAGATAAAAAAGGAGGGGGGGGGGGAATTGCAAAACGAGAAAGACGAGGAGGAAAACGAGGCGCGGGGAGAGATATCCCCCCTCTGAATAGTCGTTCCACCCCTCCCACGCGAGCTCACTACGCCGAACCGCAACGTTTATTTGCGTTCGCTGCATATAGACGAGTTTGTCCAGGAACAAGTGGACAAACAAACAAACAAACTAACAAACAGGCTGCGTGCGTACGCCCGTGTTTTTTCTCCCCTGAATTTTGCATGAGTACATTCATTTCTGAGATTGGCTTTCGTCGTTTTCCCTTATCTATCGCGCGGCTCTACGTGTCACTCGTTTGTTTTTCTTCCTTTCCGTTTCCTTTCCTTCATTCTTGTTCTCGGTTTGGAGGAAAGAAAAAAAAAATAATAAGCGAACGGGTATCGAGATAAAAACTTATTAGTCGGCTGGCGGAATGGAAATAAGACCGTGAGCGGGATATTGGCATTTAACGCTGGTTCGTTTGCGACGAATTTCAGCCAAGAGACGAAAAGAATTTAGATGCGACGTTTGAAAATAGTTCCCGTTTTGGAGATAATGGAAAATAATTTTCGGAGAACGAGAAAGAATCCTCAGCGGAAAGTACTTTTTGTACAAAAAGACCGAAAACCAACGGAACTGCTGCACAACAAATCGGAAACCTTTTTCACTGGTTTCATATTTCAAGTCGAACTTTATTCTTAGATTAAACATCAAGTTTTCCGTCCAGTGCAATGAATCGTCCACTGAAATTTAACTCGGCATATTTTTACACGGAATAAAATTTACATTGAATTATTCCTCCGACTCGGTTCAGCGTTCGCGTTAACTTCCTTTTCTCATGTTGAATCATCGTCAGTCACAAAAATTACTATCATGAGTAAAAGTCCTGACATTCTTCGTACTAGAATATGATGACGTTCATTTTAGCGTTCCGCAAAAAATCTCATTTATCTGGACTGCAGACATTTTGAATTTGAGAAGAAAAATGTTGACAGTCAACACGTAGAAAAAACTTGTAATAAAAATTACCATAAGTTATTGGAGCCGTATGATATCGTGTGCAATGTATAAAATTTTTCTATACCACTGTCAAACTTTTCATACATGGTATAGTCACTGGCAAAACTGACAAAAATTAGTAAATTTAACTGACAATCAGTCGATTGAACTGATTTCCAGTTATTTACCTTCACTAACTGAATATTCAGTCGACTAAACTCGTTCGATTTCTCTGAGTATAGTATGACAAATTTTGTCATAATTATAGCATTATCTACATTAGTCCATCCGTTACTATATTATAGAAATTATCATTTCAATGGTATGGTAATGTTTTGTACACTCTGCACGACATCATTAAACTTCAATAACTTATGGTAATTTGTGTTGTAACTTTTTCTGCGTAAAAACGTTCCGTCTCGTGCAGCTCTGCCAATACATATTTTCGCGCGTGTCAATGAAAAATCGGTCGATCGGAAGAACTGTTCGTTTCGATGCATCGTTCTCCATCTGGAATATCCGCACGAAGGCGCGACTGTCGTTGCCCGACGAAAAGCTCGGCGAGATAAGTGGAAGCGTAAGTCGAAAGGCTCGGGGGGTCGTGGAGCGAAAGCGGAGTAAGCAACTGTCGGGAGAGGAAAGTAGCGAAGCGTTTTGGTGGGCGAGCGATAGGCGATGGGGACCGGCAAGTGCGCGTATGTGCGCGGGCATTGTAATTGCTGAAGGGGCGGCCGCGCGATTGGCCGCGCGAGCCGGGGAAGGCTGGTTTCTGGAGTGGCGCACCGCGGCCCCAGGGAGGAGTGCTCGAGGACGCTCGAGCGCCAGGACGGAAGGCAGCAGTGCCAGCCCAGAAAGCAACCCGGGGCCAACCGAGCAGCCTCCTTCGCGCTCGAGTGTACTTGCGCCGCGAAACAACCGTTGCTCGGCAAAACTCGAAAGCTCGTTAGCCGGCGTGCTTCTTTCCGCGGCCGACTTTCGCCTCTCACGCAGCCAGCCCCACTCGGGGCTTGGCGCAAATAACAACCAGGCTCGCCGACCTCGCCGACGGTCGAACGCCCGTGTTTAAGCTCGCCGCTCGCTGCTTCGTTCGATTTTCCATCTTCGACTTCTCTCACCTTCGCATTTCGCCAATATTGTTTCGTTCGTAATCGACAAGGTGTTATACACACACTCAAACATTTTCATTCATTCAGTTCTTTTTTTTCATCAAGTCTTGCGATTATTCTCTTCGATTAAAACCTAGTTTTATATGTACAGGAAGTTTTGTACGTATATAATATTCGGATTTGAAGTTGGACAAATTTTCATGAACAAATTTTCCGTTTTCGTTGTAAAATCTCTTCATTTTAACAAAAGTATATCAATGTCGATTTTGATTGACTACTTTACCAATTTTTTATCATTTTGGGGAGAGTTTGATCAGTTTTTTTGCAACTCGCAAACACCAATTGTACAATAATTTTTCCAAGTTCGAACTCGTATATTATATACGTACGAAACTTCTTGTTCATAATTTTATTGTGTCCAGATATCTTTTTCTTGGCTTAACCACTTTGTATCTTGGATCAAGAATTTTTTCTTGGCTCAAGAAAATTTATTCTTGGCAAAATATCAAGATACATATTGTCTTGAAGCAAAAAATTTTTCTCCGCTCAATGCATCCTTTTTGTGAGTGCTTATTGAAACGAAGCGACATCATGTAAAGAATAAACAATTTTGTAATATGTTTTGAGATATAGTAACATTTTGTTTTGTTGACAATAGTACCACTTTCTAATTTAAAAGTGTGTCGAAAATTAACTTGGAAAGGGGAATGAAAAAGTAATGTTTTTAGCTTGAAGAGAGCCAAGAGTTTGTGCATCATTCAAGCGTTGCTTTGGACTCGTCTGTTAAATAAGTTACACGTTCATATGTTTTCAATTCAATTAATTAATCAAATCAGTCGTTAATTTAGATATATCGACCCCTTTTTTAAACCGAGTACCATATCTTGTTCGCCAAACATAACAGCGCTCGTGAAATGTTTGCCTCGACAAAAAAATAACTGTTGCACGCGAACGTATGAAACGGTGCTTTTTATAGTTATTCATTTCTTCGTATCAATTTGACGCGTTTTGTTGTCGATGATATAATGAAACTTGATTGAAACACATGCTTTGTTTTATTGTCCATTTTTACATTTTTCTTTTTTTTTTTTTTTTTTTCAATTTGCTATACAAACTCGCGCTGCATAAACATGGCAACCGTTGCTAAGCTTTCGGACGAAAGTGCCCGAGGCGTTTGGTCCGGCCGAATTTAAAAGGGGCACTACGGAGAATAATAGCCCAATTGAAAAAGTAATGTAATTAAAACCGAAAAATCGAGACGAGGAAGTGGAAAATTGCGCTAAATAATTGCGAAACACTGCGGGGAGCAGCAATACGGCACGATGGAACAAAGCGATCGAAAATGCGTTGTTGTTGTTATTATAATCGTCAGTTACAATAAAAGTTGGTTAAACGAATAAAAAAATTAGAAAAAAAAATCATATTCCTTATGCTAATACGGCGGTTCCAGTCGATTTTGCAAATTTATCGAATTCAATGCAAATACTTCACTTTAATGCGACACTTAATCATCTCGCGTGAAATGTTGCTCATGTTAACCGTGGATAATAACGAAACGTATCTAATCATAAAATCATATGTCTCGTCGTGTATTATTCGTGTGAACCATTTTGCAATATATGCAACTCTGTAATACACGCTCAGATCAATTCCACGAAACGAAACTTGTTTATGAAATCTCCTATTTGAAAAAGTGCCTTTCGTATTATAGTGTGCGTCTTTATGAAATTTATAGTTATTGAAATTGATTCGAAAGATGCTTATTACCGTAATAACGGTTCGACAGAAACGCGTCATATCAACATTTCGTTGTATTTTATTTTCTATTCTGCCGATTTAATAAATTTAAACAACATACGTTTGATATCTGTAACAAATTTTTTACTGCACACATTTGGTACACTCTTTATAAAAATTTCGTTTCCTAGAAGTTTCTTTGTAAATAACACGTTATTTTAAATTAACAGTTAATTAATTCAATTGTTAATCAACTTTTATGAATTTTGTGCCGATAAATGTGAAAAAATAATTGGCTATAATAAAATTAGTTATTAGTTACAGTTCTATCGAATAATTTTAAATTTGAAAACGCCATTAGTGGTGTTGCACTTACTTTGAATAACTAATAACGTTAATTAATGAATTAATTACTAATTACGTTGAAACGTGCATGTAGATATCAACATAAGAATATAATCGAGAAACATTATTAATTTCCTCAGAATAGACATTTAATCTGCCTCGTTATAGTCCCACTAGAACCTTGTTTTTAAATCATGTTAACTCCATGAGATTTTCTCGATGTAATTTTATACGTATATGAAGTTACACATTTGTGCTTCTCCGTCCATTCGGTATTGTGTACAAAACAGATATTCATGTACGGCGCAAAGTTTTTTCACGTGGAAAAACATTTCAGTGAATCTTGCGATTTATTTTATAAAGTATATAAATATCATTATAAATCATTTCAAGTTTCACAACAATAGAAATATCTTGTGGAACATTGTCATTATTTCACTTTGCGTGTTACCAAAACTAAACTAAACGTGTCTTGAGAATTAAACATTGACACAGTGTTTTTAATCTAATTTCCTGTTTTGACGTAAAACGGTGGATTTGCATTGAGCGTTTGTGTTTCGTTTCGGAAAATCTCGTTTTCGAAAACGAGGTACAGTTCATTGAACTTTCTCCAAATCATCAGAAAATCTGCACGAAAATTGGAAACACTGTCGAAATGTACAACAAACTTATTATTTCTTCCCATGTTATTTTTTTATTTCAAAGCACGTGTACAATGTAACAAAAAATTACCAACTTGCCCGTCAGAGGTTGTTCTTTATGGCAGGCGCATTTATTTACGTCGCTTCACATAGAAAAAAAATGGGAGAGTACTTAAAAATCGATTCATTCAAAGCCAAATTTTAACATTTTTAATCGTTTTGTTCACACAAATTCCCTAACCCTGGTTTAAACTTAAGGCGATTTTTCAAACTTTTATTACTAGACTAACATTTTTTTTAAACAGTACTGTTACATTTAGTCATTTTCCAAATTAAACATAATCCAACAATTCTATCACATTGGACGATTCTCGATTACATTTTTTTTTCACTAAATCTATTTTTTTGTTCCAATGTACAAACTGTTCAAAGTTTTGAGGAGTACAAAGACATTGCAGCCGAAAATTAATAAAAAAATTGTCAGCTGCTTAGATCATTTTCTCATTGTCAAATATTTGCTGGATCTTTGAAAGTTTTGTTATTATTTTGTTTTTCAAATTGTAATTTAAAAAACTTTGTACTTAAATATTTGTGACGTCAAGTAATTTTTAACTTTCCACAAAGCGACTGTCTAAACTCAAGACGCCTGTATTGTACATTAAGACGCTTTTGTCGGAGCGATTTTTGCAGTGTTCGAATCTTTTCCGAACCTTCTTTCCTAATGCCGTAAACGTGCAATCAGCTCGACCGAAAGTCGAAGCATCGAGAAACGAACGCCGAATCTCGGCGAGGGACTATTACCGCGCCTCGGAGCAACGTTAATAATGCAGATCGACTGAACAGAAGCTGAGCCACTTTAGTCCAGAAATAGGAGCGATATCGAAATAAGTTGACTGGAGTGTAGACGGTGCGAGCGGACAGTCGCGTTCCCCTATCGCCTGTGAGTCACGGGATAGACAGAAAAGAAGACGACGGGGGACGAGGACGGAGTACGTGGAGGGGAAGGGGGGGGGGGGCAGGGGGCGAAAAGGTGGGGGGACTGAACGGAATCCACCTGGTCGTGGAAAAGGGGACCCAAACAGGGGGCACGGGTAAACAAGCCGGGCACTATTCCTCCCCCCTTTTTTCGCCCCCACCCCCCCCCGTCCCTTTT
>JABFOV010001540.1:0-24604 GCA_022817685.1 Aradophagus sp. ZL-2020
CTTCACTAGTCGATGTAGTTGCCAAGAAAAAGGATAAACGGGGATAAAAAGGACAGGCTTATGTGTATCCCATTTTCCATCTTCTTCAGTCTTCCACATTCATCTTTTTCGTTGGCAACCCTATCCGTAAAATAATTGCTCCTTTTTCTCACTCCATATTATACTTTCGATAATAAGTGAACACAAGCTACATTTTTTATAACCAATACCCCAATAACACTAAAAATATTCTAATGTCCATTTCAAATTTTCCAAAAATATTTTCATCTGGTATATGGTGTATAATAATAGATTCAACTACTTTGATAAGATATAAATGTGGTAGATTTGCATACAGGGAGTTTGATATAAAAATCCTCAACCCGGAGGATTTCTGTTTCAACTCACACAATTTTCTTTGTCAGGTACGAAATTTTGTATAACTCCCTAGTGAGAAAAGGCGATACCTTTCTCACAAGAGTTAGTTTTAACAATATTTTGCTGAATTGTCCAAACCTCAGTCTATTTTCTTTATTTAGGAATCTCAGTTGTTTGCTTCTTCAGTGTAGAATTCAAAGAGCATGAAGATAGCTTGCAATTTTACACCGAAACAACCTGAGTATATTTTGTAAAATATATATAAGTAGATATAATGATAATAGAAAGTTATAAAAGTGTACAAACAATGTTGTCAAAAATTAACGAAATGAAATATTAAATTGACTAATCAATATGAATATTGCAGGACATTTAACCCGTGACAGGCAGAATTATACGTAGCATGCGGCTGGCCTTAACCGCCAAATTGTTACGCGGCAACAAAGAAGTCGTAATAATGGAGAAAAAACAAACGTAGGAGGATTGTGACTGGGTTGGAAATAGAAAAAAAGGACGAAATGAATGATATTGAAAATGGTAGCCTTTGCGGCATAATGGTTCAATATAATATTATAACGAGTAGCCGAGGAGCCGAACGCGTCCTCATTAGGGGATATGACAGATGCCTGAAAAGATACGTAAGCCGCATACCGCTTCTAATATATATTCTTCGTGAAGGACTGCTACGTTTTCAAATATACGACACAGATATAAAATACAATCTCTGTGAAAGCACACGTGCACGCATATTCGGGCTCCTTTTCGGAACATTCGCGACGTTTAGTGTGCCAACAGACATTGCGTAAAAAAGTCGGAGGAAAGGCAAGCAAAGAAGAGCGATATTTCCATATTATTCAAATGTGCTGAATGCGCGAGATTACTGGACCCTTTGAGACCGATCTTCGGTACGGAATACGACGCGCCAGAATACAGCACGCCATGGTGTTGCTTACTGACATATTTATCGGCGACTGCGGCACCTGCAACGTGCCTCGCGGCATCCATACACAGCGCTGTTTTGTTCATATATATCCCCACATTGCACAATGGCCAATCCAACTCACCCACCGCCACCACATTTCACCCAATCGTAATTTTTCCCTCCGCTACTTTTCGCCGCTAATTTCATCCGTCTTCTTTTCTGACTAATTCCCTTGCATAGTTTTCGACCGTCGTCTGCTAATAAAGAGCTAAATATCATAAATATATGTTAGTGTCGGCTAGAACAATTTCCGTCCATAAAGCCGGCTTCGTTTTTCTCCCGGCAAAACGAATCGTGTGAAAATATTTTACATTCTGATATAAGGTTCTCCCAACCGAAGGTTTTGTTAAAACGCCGTCCTCCGCGTTGCAAGTTGAGTACAAAAATATTCTTCATTTTAGAAATTTGTTTTCCAATCAACTTCGTCACGTAATCTAAATTTCCTTTATTCGCGTGTATTTGTGAAGCAGCGATATACGTCGTACACGAAATTTCATGAGTGTCAAATTTTCCATGTGGAAATATCCAGATGATTAGTACTTTTGAAATAATCGAACAAATTTGATGTATGTTTTAACAATAAATTCAAAGTATATACATATACTTGAAGCAGATTTTAAATACATACTTGTACTTTATATGTTTTATTTAATTTTTTTTCAAATTTTATATCGCGTGGATATTTCCATGTGGAAAACTTCACATTCATGAAATTTCAAAAATGCACAAAATGACGTTTAAGGTGATTGTTCAGAGCCATATGTTTGCAAAAATATTTGTTACATATATCTATGTACATTGTAGATTAATGATCAGCATTAAAAAATATAATCGACGTATTTACTCTATAAACGCGGCGTTTTAGTAAAAAGGTTCAAGAACAAAGAACTCGAATAACTTTGTCCTTCCCGAAAGAATAAAAATCGGCGACTTTTTTTAAAGATCTTTCAACTTACTCTTGTCCTCTTTAAATGTAAGTTTTAAATAAATCGACACCGAAAGAGTAATCGTCTCGAAAAGATTTCGATTTGTTTATTTCGTTACAAGGTAGCACGTCTTCGCTGCACTTTGGATATGTTATCCATTGCTGCGCCGTACTTGTAGAACGAAAACATAGCTAGAATTAATTAGCTGTATAGGTGGTATCTCGTTGCGTCATTAGCAAGATATGCTGTCGTTGTTGAAGTTCTTATCCTCGCGTATGTAAATGATACTGCTGAATAATATAGTCAATGAATCTTTTGATCGTACAACAATCGCACAATACGTCCCTTACTTTTGTTATAACAATGATATTTTGCAAATTTTCAATTCAGCAAATGAATGATGAGTTTGAAGTTTCCAACGTTTATTAGTAAACTAAAATAAAATCTGATATACTTTTCTTCGTACAAATAATAGTACTTTTTGATTGGGTATTTTTACAGGAAAAAACTAGATTATTTCAATGTTTGAGAATATAATTTTTTCATTTCTGATTACAATTTATGTTACTAAATTATATATTATTAATTTTCGTTGATTAATAAATGTTGGAAACTTCAACTCCATAAATGACTGTTAAATTATCTACGTGGACATAACGACAAAGTGTAAACAATTGATCATTATTATTGCATTTCACGCAATGCGAAAGTGTACAAAGGTAAAATTGTGTTCATTGCTACTGTTGAAATTATTTGTTCGTTGAGCGGTAAAGTCATTCTCGAACAATTTTTTCGCCCTCGGATTGGTTTGCGCGAGCGATGCATTTGAGACGTGTCAATGTGCATAATGTGCATCCGTAGGATTGACCTGGGATAGAAATAATATGAACAGGTTTCCTGGCAAAGTTGAAAACGTTTCAAAAACTATCAATATGATACTAGCACTTAATTTATTGTTCCGTTCGCATACTGTTAAGTGATTGTCATTAGTCATTCACTGGCGATTACTTGTTTATTCATCGGAGAAACCGGTCATTGACTGGTAATTTAAAACACGTAGTTATAAGATAAGGGGTTTACAATTTTTCGAATTTGTTTCTGCGAAAGGATGATATTATTAATATTAAACTCTGGCACTGTCAATTATTAATTTATTACTTTCTTTTTACGACTGACTTTTTTTTTACTAGACAGAAAAAAAAGGGAAATGAAATAATAATAAATACAAAAGTTTCTGGAGAATTTCTATCGAGTCTAACAAATGTACCGGTAAAAAAATGTTGACAATTATTAATGAGTTTGAAGTTTCCAACGTTTATTAGTAAACGAAAATAAAATCTGATATACTTTTCTTCATACATATAATAGTATTTTTTTATTGAATAATTTTTCAAAAAGAAGCTTGAATATTTCAATGTCTGAGAATATAACTTCTTCATTTCTGATTACATTATATGTTACTAAATTATATATAATTCATTTTCGTTTATTAATAAACGTTTGAAACTTCAACTTCATCAATTATTAAAGATCGTTTTGACCGAAAATATTTCCATGATACACATATTTTGTTTCAAAAAATCTATAATACATAAAATTTTCCGTTTGCAAATAAAGTAGTGAAATAATAAACAGTATTACTTTTAAGATACTTTTTTTTATTGTATCACATGTTTTTTGAAAATAAATTTTGATTTTCGTGTCCCATGATTGGGCTTGGTTTGATATGAACGGGCGAAACATCGAACAAATATTTTCCGATACAGAAATCCTCGTTGTTAAAAACAAGGTAATATTTTTGCCTTGATAAGTAATATAACAAATGTAGCGAGGCCATAAAATTGAAATTGCTCATAACTGTAAGTTTATTACATCATCAAATCGTTAATTTCAACCGAACATTTCATATTATTATCCAAAATGTTTCATGTCATAAAATACATATAAAATCTTTTCAAGCAGCACATTTATAACTATATAATAACTGCGATATGTTATGAAAGCGAGTGTCAAAGCGGAACCATATTTGAGAAACATTTTGAAGGTAAAAAAAAAGAAGAAGAACTCGCGTCGTTAGTAACACTCACGTAAAAGATGAACTCGTTGTATGTATTTCAAGAAATAACCTTTTCATGGTGTGGAAGATTAAAGAAGGAGAATTGAAAGGCCGAAATGTTATTTTACAGGCAGCGGCATTATATTATACGCAGGCAATTAAGCTCAGTTTCGGAAGTGTTCATTTTGAAACAAAGACGGAGCCGCATGCAAATCGGCATTGTCAAATAGGAAGGTTCCTTTATATTAAAATAACTGTGGAAGGACAAAATTATGAGTGGAATAATATTTTCAACCGACTACGCATACTTATAAAGATCATTATCGACAAAAGCAGGCAAAGCTGATGTATCATAATTTTATTATTCTTTTCGGTAATAATACTAATCTCGCTAATGATATTCATCCTATAATGATAACATAATAATGACAAGCATGTTAATGTAGTGTCTTATTAATATTCAAAATTTGATCGTCCGACTGTATTTTAATAACTGACTCAGTCACGTTGTTGAATATTTCTTCTTCTTCTTCTTAATGGCTTCTAATAGCGAATTTTTTGTAAGAACAGTTCATACTCGAGGTGGGACTACGACGACGGCCATTTTTTTTTAACAATCTTCTGCTAACGTGCAGAAATATTGTTAAGGTTCATTTATTTGTTGTGTTCAATGATCTAGATGATTTAATTTTAAATTAACGATTTTGACATGCACTCACAAAAATCTGTACCTTCGTTCAAGAATCACTGAATTTTGCTATTATTTTCTTCGATTAAAACCGAATTTTATCTTGTCAAGACATTTTTTCTTGGTTTAATCACTTAGTATCTTGGATCAAGGAAACATTTCTCGGCTCAAAAACATTTTGTCTTGAACCAAGAAAAATTTTCTTCATTCAATGCATCCTTTTTGTGAGCGAGGCCAGTTAAGAAGTAAAATTTACTTTATATCAGTTTACAGCAAAAATGTTCTCGAAGAAGCAAAAAATATTTTATGTGTGTGAAATTGACCACGTGGCAAAATGCCACGAATTTTGGACTTGGAAAAAATTGTGAGATAGGAATTACGGAAAAAAATGAATATTATTCGATTTAAAAGTGTGAAAATTAATAAATTCTTTTAAAGAGACACTGCGATTTGAATGGAAATGATCAATAAAAAAGAACGAACAAAATGTAAACACTGGCAAGAAATAAAGAAAGACTGGAGGTCGTTTTCAACAATTGTTTACATTGTTTGTTTACATATTTCGTATATTAATTTATTGTTTCCAGAAACGAACATACTTTTAAACCAATACAGCATTTGTAGAAGTAAGAAAAAAAAAATGAAACAAAAGACAATATTAATTTTTGATACTTGCATCTTGAAATTTACCCAACTCCGAAATCGAGGCACATTGCACGTGGCCAACTTGACGTACATAAAAATTTATGATTTATTATTGTATTTATTTATTCGTTCATTTGATAACATAGTTTAATATTATTATTGAATAGTTTGTTGACTATAAAACGTATTTAATTTACATTTTTTTTTTTTTTTTTGAAAAGCCTTTGTTTCGTGATTCAATATTTTGCACCCTAATAGTACGCTCCTTTGCTCTAGTGTCACCTCCGAGGCAATTTGACATTGACAATTTCGCCGATCCCGAGCGACATTTTCACTATTCTCACAAACAATGTAACTGCAATGAGTCTATAAATTATGTAGTGATTATCAAATTAATTTCGCGCAGATAAAACGATTGGTACCTCGGAACGGAAGATCTTTCAACGAGATTCACAGGATAATGCAATGAAACATATAGGACCACCGGCATCGAAGGTAGCGTTACACGAGTTAGAGCTGCATATACCTAAAAGGGACTACACGGTAGTTGCGTTGTTAGTGCCGCTGTCGTTGTTGTTTTTATATTTATAGTCAACATGTCGCATGTCTGTGGTAATTGGTCCACTTCAAATATATTTTCAATACATTTCGTTCACGTTCGGTTACTCGTCACAGTTACCAATGAAAAAGTTATCGATCATTACTTGCGTTAAAATTACTAACGTTGTAACTCTCGGTTTTCCGTGAAAGAACGTCTTTCCCAACTTCATGGTGTTTGAATTCTTTTGTATTTGACTGTAATCTGAATTGGGCGTACCCCGAATGAAGATATCGGTTGTTATCCGCGGTCCAATTGAACACATTTTCGTGAAATAAAAGAACGTACAAAACGTAGCCCAAATTCGTAGATTTCTAATAGCTTTAAAGTAACGAGGCTTGAAAAAAAATTCACGGAAGTTGTTTTTATCAAAATAAAAAAAAAAAAAATGTAATTATATAAGTGATATATATAGCATATACACTGAAAAAACAAGTGCCTTCTGCACTGAGAAAACCATATTGTAACCACGACAAGATATATTGTAACGTGGATAATTTCATATAGTAAACTGTTTACGATATCATATCGTAACTAACTTCAGCCAATGGCGTAATTAGATCGCTTTATTTCGACCAATCATCATGCTGGAAGTTTTACAATCCACACTGAGAAAATCGTATTGTAACTTTTACTTCATATATTGTAAAGCGGCCAATTTCAGATAGTAAACTGTTTACGATATCATATCGTCATTAACTTCAGCCAATGACATTGCTTGATTGCTTTATTTCGACCAATAACCATGCTGGAAATTTTACAATCCATATTGTACGATATCGTTTTCTCGGTGTGTAAAGACATTTTTACAAAAAAGACGATAAGTAAATTAAATAAATAAAAATTAAAAAAAAAAACTTAAAAATACTTTAAACATGTTTCTTTTCAGTATCACTTTCAGTATGTAGCGTATATGAGGTATATATATTTATATAGCATATATGCGGTACATATGAAGTATACAATACATTGTATAAACTCTAAACTTGAAAGTAAATAATTGTTATAAAAAATTCCATTAGTTTAAATGACTTTATTTATCTGATTTAACAATTTCATAACAGACAAAATCTAATTCAAACAGTAACATTAAAAACGACTAAAATCTCCATTTAACGTAGGCTTTTCACGATAGAAAAAAAAAAAGAAAAAAAAATTCGTTTGTTACACACTTCAACGGATTTGGCCCAGGTAAAAAGAAATGATCAGAATATTCACGGTGGACATATCTGGAGTGAGGCGTTGCATTAAAATGTGACAATATTTTGAATGATTCGACGGTGCGTAAGTAAACGGTTCAAAAGACCCCGACACTTCGCAATGCTCCGTGAACAAATTTTATATGCTTCTGTAATAGAACATACCTAACCATTTATGTCGCATAACGGCTTCATTGTTAACACGGTTAGGGTGTAAGGATGGGCAACTTGTTGCAGGAAATTCATGCTTGACAGCATTAGGCCAATAAGATTGTATGATTCATAATTGTCCTCGTACTTTCGTTCTGCTTTCCGACGTTAGACCGGATTTTTTTCCGACAGCATCGAAACATACTTTCATACGTTCGTTATAAAATGTTCTTATTTTACGTTGTATTTTCAATACAATTCCAATTTAATTCAAATAACAGTTGAAAGTAAATTTTAGACAACTTGTTTTTAGTCATAGAATTTAGAAAAAAAAAATTGTTTGTCATAATTTATGTAAACAAATTAAATATTAGCATGAAATATAAATCATAAAACTTTGCATTTTCTTCTGAAGATAAGAATTGAGGTATTTTGTCAAAAATATTGGTAATATAAATTGTTTTATAGTCATTTAATGGTATAATATTAATAACCGCTAAAATATAAAAGTTGAAAGTCAATTTTGGGCAACTTACCTTTAGTCATAGAATTTCGAAAAAAAGAAAATTGTTTGTCATAATTTATGTAAATAAATTAAATATTTGCATAAAATATAAACCATAAAACATTGCATTTTTTATTGCATCATTCAATTATTTAATAATATAATAATAATTGCTAAAATATAAAAGTTATTTCATTCTGCATTTTACTTTTGTTTTTCATTTATAATTTTAAATCCGGTTACGTTTTTTGAAATTTGCAACATTTATTAGTAAACGAAAATGAAATTTGATTTAATTTTTTGAAAATAACCGATGATACTGTTTATTGAAGGATTTTATGAGAAAAGAGCTTCGATATATTTATGTTTTTAAACAAAAAATGTTCATTTATGAATATAATATATAATGTCAAATTACGTTTGTACACTTGTTCGTTTACTAAAAAACGTTGGAAACTTCAAGTGCATATCCGGTTAATGATTTAACTTTATGAAAATTTGAACGTACATAATAAACATAAATTCGTTATTTTGAATGTGAGATCAGTGGTTTTAAAAGCTCAAACTTGAAAACCAAATTTTTTTTTAATTCGATATCGAAAGATTGAACGTTACAGTATAATTGAAAACATTGCAGAAGAACTGTAGTTTCGTTATTAAATCAATTGAAAAACGAAAGATGTTATTCTATTTGTTTTACGTACATTTGCAAAATATTTAAACCGTTGCAGTTCACCGTTCCCTGACGAGTTCAGTGAGATTTCGCTGCACACGGGAACGCTCACCTTCCTGTAATCATTGGCCCGAAAGAGCGTCACGATCTTTGTCGTCAGCGTTGAAAAGTCTCGCAAGCAAACTTGCGAGATCAAGGCCGTATCCTGGGACTGGCGCGTACGCGTAAGTGTTGAAAAAGTCCTTATTTAATGCACATAATGTCACACACACGTACTGCAACTGCAAGCGTTTTTGCATATTTTCATTCAGGCCTATTTACGGCACTCTTATTGCCTCGGTGAACGAATTTGGATTTTTTTCATATTGAATTAATTAATTTTTACGTACTGACAGAAAAATGTTTAGCTGTGCCAACTATATTTGATAGTTGCCGACAATTGTTAAATTAACTACACATTTTGCTGAGAGTACACTGAGAAAAATCTGTTCAGTTGAGAGTACCGAAAATTTCAGCTGTGACCTTATTCAGTTGGATTTACTCAATAGTGACAATTTCTATACTGTTAATATTAAATTAACAATCTGCTAATTAAAAGAACATTTTACATAATTGGCTCGAATATGGAATATAGTTGGCCGTATTCAACTATAAATATAGTTGAGTCAACCATATGCTGATCGTGTTGACACTTTTCTCAGTGCGCACCCGGTGTCCGAACCCAGAATATGTGATGAGGTTGAAGTTTCCAACGTTTATCAATCAACGAAAATTAATCATTTATAATTTACCTTATGAAAAAGTACTGTTACAACCGAGAGAAATATATATTCAGATTGATTATCTAGGTAGTTAATTTAGATAGTTAGAAAACATTTAATCATTTTGATAACATATATAGTATTTTTTGACATTTCATAACCTTATTATTCGCATTAATTATATTTACATCGACTAATTAGATATTTACTTTGATTAATTAGATAATTAATTTCTTGATTATTTGGAGAAAATCCTTGATTAGCTCCAGATAGTAAAATTGACTATCCGAAATAGTTCAGAGAACTATATAGATTAACTATCTATTTCTCTGAGTGTAATTGTGTGAAGAAAAGTATATCAGATTTTGTTTTCGTTTACTAATAAACGTTGGAAACTTCAAACTCATAATATGTACGGCTGATTAATACCAACCTATGAATCAAAATCAATACCAATCGATTGCATTCGGACTTTTCATCCAGGACGGTTTCAGTGGACGCGCTATGGTCTTTTCGGCCGAACAAAAAAAAATAAACAAACGTCATTTCTGTGGATCAACAAAGAGACGCGATAAACGCGCGACCGCTCCCGGGTTAAACGAATTCGCTTGTTTAAATATTGCCGCCCTTCTTGAAATTCGCATACAAAGATAGATTGCGTCACGGCACGATGAAATCGCTGTGCGCACCTTCGCGGCGCATGCTACGAGCGAGCCGAGCAGCGGCTGGCAGCCGCCGCGGCGCATCACTTGATCCGGGAGTTTTAGAGCGGTCGCATCCTTCAACAACGGGCTCTGCGAACGCTTTTTCGATAACTCAACTGTTTTTTTCTTTTCTTTCAGTAAAATGCTTCCTTGGCCCTTGTAAATTTAAATTGACAATAATAACAGTAAAAACAACAATTTTGATAAATAATAATAATGATAATGATGATGATAATAAAATTGTAATTTTAATAATTACAATAATATTATTAATATTAAAATAAATAATAGAGCTTTGACAAGTTTTGGCAAGATTTTGGTTTTCACATTATACAGTTGAAACCGACCTAAAACAATAACCGTTTATTAATTTCCATATCTGTTGGTATGTTATAATATTATCATAAATATAAATTATATAATATATATAATATAATAAAATATAAAATGAAAATGAAATGAATTAAAATTTTATAAAATAATTCAACATTTGAATACAATAGAAGAACAAAATAAATAAAGATAATTTTCTGTTTTTTAAGCAATTTACACCAACAAATAAATTATTGATTATTTCTAATATAATAAATTATATTAGAAACTCGGTGATAATCGACCGTCACACACGTACGGGTCCAAGTGAGAACAAAATGATTGCAATAGTATTTTTCTTTCTTAATCATGCATATCTGAAAACGACATTTAAGCTTTTCTTCATTCGTCTAAACTATTTATACATTCATTGAAAGGGTCAAAGGAAGATATTGTTTAATTAAATATCTTTATATTTCTTGATGTTTCAATAATCCGAACAAAAATACAAAAGTTAATCGTTACATCTACATAATGTGATATTCCATTAAAATCTAAAAATAATGAACACATGAATGTATATATATTTTTTATAAAACGGTGTAAAATGAAATACGAAAAAAAAGATTATTCAATTGATGGTCGAAATTGTGTGTAATCGATTCACGAATTGTACGCAGCTGATCTGCGATAAAAACCATTGTGCCCAAGCAAAAATACGTATGTTTTTGTGTGAAGTGTGCATTTTCTTTTATTTTTAGAAGATCGAAATGTATGAAGCATTTATTAGACATTTTTTTAATTTCCTTGCTTGTAGATGTTTTTAAAAGTTTACAAGTTTGAATGTGTGACATTTTTTCTGAATTTCAATCGATTGTCAATTATATTATACTCACATACTGTAAATTATATTTTCAGTAATGCTATGTATTATTGAGACTGATCAAAATATAATAATAGTAAACTCTTTTTTCATATATAACTCCAATTTAAATATTCTCTACTTTGATTGATTAGTACTTACAAAACCAATCACTAAAGTAAAATGTGTTGAACGTAATTTTTTAGCGCAGTTCTGTCGTTCTTATACATTATACGTGAGATACGTGATATCTCCGAGTTCTACGTGAGACTTGCTTGTTGTTGATCGAAAACATTTGATTGCATTTCATCTCACTTTAAAGTTAGCGAAATCATTATATTTAGGTGACGATAACGTGAACTCCAATGGAATAATGTTGTTTTAATGTCGAGTCACTTTGCTGTCACGGGAATGACGAGCAATCGAGCCGCTATTTAATTTAGGTCAACTTATTCATATTGATTCGGCGAAATTTTATCAATTCCAAACGCCACTGTTATATTTTTTTATTTTCATTTGCAATACGATGTTTCGCTTATTATATTCCATTTATTAAATACATTTGCATACTTCGGTGTTGGATAATATTGTCTTGAGATCAATAATTGCATTGATCATTTGCATCAATTTTTCGATAGAAATATAGTTATTGCATTCCGTCGTTGCATCACAACAAAGGACAAAATTCATTATACAATTTCTCACGTCTCGATGGGTGAAAAGATATTTTTGAAATATATTGTCGTACATGCTAGCATAATATTGTGATAGGTAATTTGAAGCAATTAAACATTGAAACGTGAGGGTAGAAAGTTACCCTTGCATCAGAAAGTTGACGCGTTTGACGATATTGATTGAAACATTTACACTTCAGACTATGACAGGCTTCGAAACGAAAAAATACGAAGCATTATCATTTGGAGAGTCGAAGTTGAGTACGATTCTTTATCGATAATAATTATTCAATAAAAAATCGTACCTAACTGTGTGTCACTGTTGATATGTTGTATTAAGAGATGTATACAATTGTACTATATGCATTTTTAACATTACATTTTATTTATTTAACTTTTTTATCGCGATACACCGATGTTTAAACGACGTAAGGTCAATGTTGTGCCGAGTTACCACTGTTAGCATTCAAAACGGCCCTAGATTAGCATGTTAGATGGCTTTGTTGTTATCCGTTGTTATCATTTCGATATTGATCCTATACTGCTTGCTAATGAAGGCAATAATAGTGCAAATTTCGGCGCACTGTTGTTCAACACTATATAAAAAGTTGTTTGCACATTTAAAGTACATTTTTGATACACTAATACAGTAGACAACTTAAAAAAAAAAAAAAAGATTAAAACGCCTAAACCCATTAGTTGTGTTGGTTCATTAACAGTCATTTGATTCTATAAGAAAACGAGTTGCATATTGAAGTTGCATTAATTGTTTACTATTCTGTAGAATACTTTGGAATGCTGTTTTAATTGAGTTGAATTAACAAAAATTATTAAGGAATTTTATTGATTTTCATGTAATCATAAAATTTGCCACTGCACCCGCATTATTGAGTAATATACGCGTTTTCCAAATAATAATATTAACAACATTAAATCAATTATTTAATAAAACACATTATTTTATTAAGAAGAGTATACATTTTTCTTGTAAATAACAGCAAATTTTCTTCTTTGCAATCGTGTACTTTTTCTGTATATTAATGTTTGATTGAAAATATCAGCTTGATTGAGTAAGAAAAATTTTTATGTAGATGACATTCCCAACGTTCACTAATAAACGAAAATTTTTTTAATATAATTTAACAACAAGATATTGTAATTAAAACTAAGAATATTGTGTTCTGAAGGTTGAATATATTCATAATTTTTCTTGTAAAATTATTCGATAAAATATCCCAGCGTTTTTAAATGTAGGAAATTGTATCAGATTTAATTTTCGTTTCCTAATAAACGTTGGTAACATCAGAAACGTAAATTTTTTATTTCCAACGAATGAGGAGAAGAGAAAATTATTTTATATATTTTTTTTCGTTTAAACAAAATATAAAACGACATGGTTTAATTCGTGATTCACGATAATAAAAAATCATACTGTAAGAACTGCCTTCAAAGTGCAAAAACAAGTATTTGCAAAAATGCAATACCACCGTTCGTATATTGTTTGTTATCATCATTCAACAAATGAAATTCTAATACCCGTCTTTAAATCATCTGTAAACAAATATCTACTTCATATATAAAGGTCATTCTCTGGCAGAAGAGAAAGAGGAACAGTGGTCAGAGGCTATCGTAAATCTTTCAAATGCCTTCACAGCCAAATTGAATATTTAATTTATAAGTGGCAATAAGGTCAAATATCTTAAGTAAAGGAAGCAAGAAACACACTGTGTTCGATATATTTGCAAAGCGAGGAAGCGGACTCGATGAATAAAACTTGCTGATAAGGTGAATGATTATATTATTTGTAATATACATATTTACAATATGTAAAAAATGCCTCTTCTCTTGGCTTAATACATCGTTTGCGTTATAAGGTCGTAGCGATATGAAAAGTTGCATTTACTCGAAATATCACGGCAATAAACGAAAGTCGCAGCCACGACAACCGAAACCTTTTCGCAATACATGCTTCGATATTCCAACGTTTCTGCTTTTGGTCAACCGTATTACAATCATATTTGAATTGTTATTCCGATATACATTCATTATAGAAGTGTTGAATAAAGAACGTTTGTAATGCGATGAAAATATAAACAAGTAATATTAAATTGACGCATACATTACTCGGCGACACTGATATAAACGGTAATCTGCCGGCGTCAAGATAAACCGAGTAAGCGAGGAAGCAATTATAAACGAAAAAGCCCCGGCGATATGATACCGATCTATAACGACGGAAAGAAATATGCGCGGGGGGTGGGGGGTGAGTTTGAATAATTTGAGGGACAACTAAATAAACGGGAGTGGAAAATGGTGACAATACAAACGATGATGTGGAAGGGAAAGGTAAATGAGTGAAATAAAGAAAAGGAAGAGGAGCATGGGTGTGCAGGCAGAGGATGGAAGAATGAAGCTGCACGTGCTCTCATAGTGGTTAGATTCGATTTAAATAATTCAAAGACTCTTCCAATGGCAAAAGTGCATCGGGTTGTGCACGCAAGAAGTTGCGAGCGAGCGAGCGAGCGGCGCGGCGGCGCTGAGAGGGCAAATGGGTGGGTTAGGATGGAATGAAATTCACGGTGAATTATTCGCCCAGACAAGACATATAAAATCATAGAAAGACACGAGTACAGCCTTGCTATAATAATGCATAAGGAGGCGGGATGGCCGTAGAAAGGAAGCCACGCCTCTCATTGCACGAGGGCGTCAGGTGTGGGAAGGACGCGGCAATTGGAGGGAGAAAGGGGAATGTCGAATCAAAGAGAGAGCGAGCAATCAAGTATGCGGAACTGGCGTCGGACAAGGACGGCCGATTGTTTGAAAGCTCAAAGACTTAACGAGAGAGCGAGAGCGAGAAGGACAAAGGAAGTCGAAAGGGCGAAGGCGACACAGTTCGGAGGATGGATGGCAATCCGCATCATTCAATGCGAATCTTCTTCGGAAGACAGCAGTTCGAACATGATTACAGGCGATCGTGATCGATTGTCAGTTTCGAACGGTCGCGTTTGATCATTTGCAAGTGATTCGCCGGCGAGCGTCGGGGTCCGGTAAATTTTGTGGTTATTAATGCGTGTGTGAATCAAGACGAGTCGACGCCGAGCCGATAGTGCGTGAATCGAGGGTGGACCTTTCGCGTGGAGGGGTTTCTCTTTGGCGAAGGGGTTGCTGCGCATTGTCCGGTAGTGGGGTCGGGAGGACCGTCGCGCGCAACCCGTCTCGCTGGCCGTACGTGCCCCCACCGGCTACTTCGAATGCGTACATCGCGAGGAGACACTGACGGATAGATAGTTCGGCCGAAAGTCCAAGCGAGAAGCTCGCCGAAGGAGGACAAAGAGACGAGCGACAGGGACGGACGAAGACAAAGAGGGGCACAGGGCGTCGCGACGTCGGGCCCCCAGAGCTGGTCCGTCCGTCGTCCGGCCGACTCCGCGAGCATCTTCGATACGTCGATCGTCGCGAGTTTCGTACGCACGCACAACCGACCGTACACACACACACACACACACACACACACCCACCCACCCACTCGCACACACGTGCATTACACGTATGCACGTATACGTCCGTTCGCGTACACACATGCATACGTGATCGTACACACGGCTACATGCATGCACCTACGTGTACGCTCACCCACACACCCACAGCCGCACGTCCACACACACTTGCAGCCGCAAACGAATGCATTTACACATGCATGCGCGTCCACGCATCTCCGTAAATCTACATCCGCGAGCGCTCAAAAGCACACACGTACGCATCCGCGCGAGCATCTAAATTCGAACGGAAAGGCTGACTGACGGATCCGCGCTTATGCACGCATAGATAATAACCCGTGTGGATGTTGAGGCAGATGTAGGATATTGTGACGGATGAATTTTGCCGTAAGCGTGGACACGTGCGGCGAAAGATGCGCGTGTATGACGACACGGGCGCGTTTCACATGGCGTTCTGCTGAAGCGCACTGCGAGTAACGACTGAAAATCGAGATGCATTTATAGATCGCGAAACACGAACCGTGCAGCCGAGTGTTGTCGCGGACACACGCAGATGCATCACGAGCGCACCGCGCCCCGCGCGACAGTGATCGTGGATTTCGGTTCGGCGGAAAGCATGGGAGCCGCGCGAAACAAGGGGGTCCTATCGCGGCAGTGTCTTGACAGCGCAGTGTCTAGCTAGTGTGTCAGTGTGTACTTGTTTTGGTCCGAACAGCAGATCGACGGCGGTGTCTCGAATCGACTGACAAGCGGACAGTGATGACAGGCCCGTTAGCCACCGTTGGCCGAACCGCGTCTTGATCGCCGATCGTTGCGTTCGCGTTTGTGGAAAATTGCCCTCGTCAGTGTGCATCGTCAAACCGTCGGACGCGCGAGCCGCGTCCACGCGCGATTCACGGAAGAAGGGATGTCTCGGAGAAAGCAAGCCCGTCCCAGCCGTGCCCACCTAGAGGATGAACTTATTCGCGGATCTATGCAGATCAATCCCGTCGAAACGCTTGTGAACCTCGCTAGTAAGTTCACGACACTCACCATCTATTCAACCGCTTTTTATTAACCGCTCTCGCCCTCGACACGCGTTTTTCCAACTCGAGCTCTCCAGAACAGTTTTTTTTTTTTCTTTTGCAACTTGGACTCGTTACCACGCGGATTTGCGAGGAGTTTTCGTCGACTCGCAAGTGCGTCTAGATTTATGAATGTCAAGTTTTCCATGTGGTTTCCATCCAGATGATTCGAACTTTTGAAATAATCGAACAAATTTGATGTATGTTTTAACAGTAAATTTCAAGTATATACATGTACTTGAAGCAGATTTTAAATATATACTTGTACTTTAGATATTTTATTTAATTTTTCCCAAATTTTATATCGTGTGGATATCTCCACGTGGAAAACTTCACTTTAATTCTAGTCTTACAATTGTCGAGTTACCGTAACACTCCGTGCACTTTCTTAAACTTTAGTTATATAATTTGTATTTCACAACCACCGACGAATCAATGGAACACAATTTTCCCAATACTCGATTGAAAACAACATTCTATGTTTAAATGTACAGGTGCTTGGATTTGTATATTGTATATGGTTGAAATAACAGCATCCTGTTCCGATGTTAAATCCAATTGATTTCACATTTCAATAACGCTACTTGTACCGAGAAAAAAGTTGCAGTTGAAATTGCCAGCGCAGCATTGTTGCAAGATTGAATACGTATTTAAACAATCACCACGTAATTGTTTTTCTCTTCTTCTTCAGAGACGCGGTGGGCTTTTTAGAAAAGCCAACAATGTAGAAGAAACTCATACAAATATATTCGATTGATACTAGAAATATTGAAATTTGCAGAAGGATGGAAAATATTTGTACGCAAAGTCGATATATCGTTGATTTTCTCTCACGCAGATTGCAATCGTTTTACTGAACATCGAAACCTGATCGCAATCGGCCGAAGAATATGATTTTTGTGTGGAAGGTAAAAATCGGCCGAGCGCGATCGATAGTATTTTATATTCAACTCATTTCGATCGTCATTAACGACCATATTCGTCGAAATAATTGCTCGGTATGCGATTAAGATGTCGCGAAGGAAGAATTCATCGGCGCTCTCGCATTGGCGAACGGCAACCTCCAACGGCGCTAATGATTCGTTAATCTGTGTTAATATCATTTTTAACACGTCGTTCGCCATTGACATTTCATTTATAATTCATTAAAAACATCTCACGCGAAAGATGACAAAAACGGTTAAAAATGCACAAGAGCGTACGTATCAAAACTGAAACGCTTCCTCGATATCGTACGTCCGATTCGTGAACTTTTTACAGAAAAATAGCGATACCGGCTCGCGAATTCCATTTCACTATTTCCTTTTCGGCGTATACCTTTTGAAGATAATATTTATATCGTGTGTTTCTTGGGGAAAATATTAATGAAATTATGTCGTTCGATCGTTCAAAGTAGTGACATAAAAAAATCGTTCAAAAATATTGCATACGGTATACTATAAACTTTTTTTCACAGTCGAATTTACGAATACTTGGACGATTATTTCGCATTTTTCTTAATCAAGTTTTCTTTCCTCAGATAGCGCTAGTGATAATTTTAATAATAACAGTGTTAGAAGATGGCACATTATCATATAATCATTCGATTGAGCATTCGCATCGAAATTTATGTGTATCATTTAGACACCGATAATATACAACGTTGGCAGAAATTGTGTCCTCTTCGTTCGCATGAAAATAAATAACCTGAATTCGCAGACCAATCTTAAGTATACCTATAACATTATACACCGATCGCGAAAACGAAATTTTTAATATCGAACAGGCCGTATTCCTCTTCAATTAACTTGTCCCAGCGAGTTTACGATTCTACGGCTGATATAAGATTATTCACAATTGAGCACTTTCCAATGCTGAATTAGTGATTGAAAACTTGATTTTATAGTCTACTTGAAAAATGAAGGAAACAACATTGTTGACTGTCTAAAGTTGCAATCAAATGCATACGAAAATCAAGGTTGAATTGAAATCAACGACTGTGCAAAAAAAGAGAGTTGATACTTTTGAAATTTGAGAATAGGACATTTCATAACAGTTGCGATATAGCTTCATATCGACACTAGTGTGGAAATGGCCCCATTTCCACACGAGTTGAGAAAAATGTTATTTTAATTCTTACAGTTGTTTTGTTATTCATTGTTATTATCTTCAAAGTAAACAACTTTGACTACAGAGGTCAATATTTTCTTTTGTTTTCAGAAAAAAATACAAAATCCAAACTTGTTAGTCGCTTTTACTCAACTTCTTTCTCCGCACAAACGTAAAACGTTTTCTTACGAGTGTTGCAGCGGGAAAGAAAACTTCATATTCAATCAAATATGATCGCGAATCAATCAATTTAAATTACTTCAACTAAGCGAAGATGAATATACATTTGTTGCTTTTAAATTTACTTTTACATAATGTTACGTTGCACAAAAAAACACGTTTAATAATGATGGAGTTGAAGTTTCCAACGTTTATTATTAAACGAAAATTAATTATATATAATTTAGTAGCATATATTGTAATCAAAAATAAAAAAATTTTATTCTCAAACATTGAAATATTCCAGTTTTTTCCTCTAAAATTACCCAATCAACAAATTTTATTGTTTCTATAAAGAACAGTTTATCAGTTTTTACTTTTGTTTACTATAAATCGTTGGAAACTTCAAGAACATCAATAATGACAGTAACGGAATAACACAAATTTAAATTGACTCGAAATAAAAGTTACTTCAGTTGCGTTTGATACGTGGAATATTTGTTGTTTCATTTGGCACATTTGTATATTGCATTCTTATTATCCAAGTTTTTCTAAACGAAATTTCATTGATTTGAAACAAAAAACTACACTGCAATACTATAGATTTCGGTCTGACTTTCCGTAACTTTACAAAAAATATTAGCATTTTCGTAAATTCATCCATATGCATGTGCGGATTAATAAAACGCCGCAGGTTTACGAAGCAACGAAATGTAAAACGGAAAGGAGTGCAGAAATATAAAACAATTGTTTTATCGTCATATTTTATCTGATCGTGTTCACTTTTACTTGATCAGATATACTTTTACGCAGTCAATTTTCGTAAACTGTCACACCTGATTCCATCAGATCTGATTAAGTTTGCTCGAATATGGCGATTTTTATCGGGGAGAGAATACAAAAATTGGTAAACGATAAATTACAGTGCAATTTACATATTTTTGCAATTAATCATAAAAGGAATTACTACCCACCGAAGCGTTTCAGAAATCTTCCGCAGTGTGATAAATCGTCTTAAATTAAGATGACTTTTTTGCAGTGTACATAATTATTTAAGTAGTTCCAACAAATCGTCCTCGCGCGTCAATTACTTTTTACTACTCGGACTGGATCGGTTTTCGTATTCTGAGCTTTTCTAAAATTTATTTTTTTAAATGTATTGTAAAAAAAGCTGTACATGAAGCAATTATTTGAATTATTAGCTGACGCGAATGTTTTGCTTGGAGACACTTTCGGAAGCAAAATCACACATGATGTTTGAATATAAATGTAATATAATATAAATATAATCTATAAATGTAACACTTAGACTACGTTATAATTTGAATAATTGTTAATTTTTGCGACAGCAAATTATGATCAAAAGGTCGAAATGTCAAGTGACAGGTAAAACAAGGCAACGTTATCGAAATTGACAGACAGAAAAATCGTTGCTCAGGCAAATGTGTCTTCGATTAAGACTTTTGCTGATCGAATTAAGATGCTTTCATACAGTGGACGGTAGCAACGTCTTGTTTTAAGACTTTTAAGTCACGTTGGCCGAAGCAGCTTTTAGTGCATCCAGTGTATCCAGATATTAGTTGATGATGTGGTTGAAGTTTGCAACGTTTAATAATAACAGATAATCAATGAAGTGTAATTCTACAACATACATTGCAATTAGAAGTAAAAATCGTATATCTTAAAAAAATGAAAATATTCGAGCTTTTTCATTTTAAAAACTATCCAATAGGATTAACCATCGTTCATAGATATAGACAATTGTATCAAATTCAATTGTCGTTTGCTGACAGAAGTTGAAAATTTCAAGAATATCTATGTAACTGAAGTTTGCAACGTTTAATAATAAAAGATAATTAATGAAGTATAATTCTACAACATACATTGCAATTAGAAGCAAAAATCGTATATCGTAAAAAATAAAAATATTCGAGCTCTTTCTTCTAAAAACTATCCAAAAGGATTAACCATCGTTCATAGATATAGACAATTTTATCACAATTCAATTTTCGTTTACTGACAAAAGTTGGGAATTTCAAGAATATCTATGTGACTGAAGTTTGCAACATTTAATGATAAAAGAAAATCAATGAAATACAAATCTACAACATACATTACAATTAAAAATAAAAACGGTGTATTTTAAAAGATGAATAAATCCATGCTTTTTCTTGTAAAATTATTCATTAAGATCTACTATCGTTTATAAATATAGACAATTGTATCAAATTCAATTGTCGTTTGCTGACAAAAGTTAGAAATTTCAAGAATATCTGTGTCACTGAAGTTTACAACATTTAATGATAAAAGAAAATCAATAAAATATAATTCCACAAGATACATTACAATTAAAAATAAAAATGGTGTATTTTAAAAGATGAATATATCCATGCTTTTTCTTGTAAAACTAGTCAACAAAATTTACCATCGTTTACAGACATAGACAATTGTATCAAATTCAATCGTCGTTTACTGATAAACGTTGGAAATTTCACGAATATAATTGTCATGTGTTCTCGTGTATGGATAAAAACGTGTACACAGCTAAACACTGGCGTGCTAGTAGTTACCGATAAATCGACTATAATTACAGATGTATTGTTGACAGGTGTATTACATAGTAAGTTGAACTTGGTGTCATGCGTTGGCTGACGTGTGTGACAAGTGACTAAGGACGGACTAACGTTTGACTTACAGCGTCCGCATATTAATAGATCGTAATATGTGAAGCTCGTCTCTGGTCGAAAGGCCGAGATTGTCGACAGACACGCTCTCTATCGTTAAGTCGGCCATTCGCTCGGCAAACAATGCTTAACGGATACATCAGCGAAGATTCGATGATATCGCGAGGCTTGCTGCAATAAACAAAAATCAGCGAAGCAGGTGAACAGAGTATTTTTGAGCGAGCTAGCCGGCCGACCGACGAACCGGACGACCAAACATATCTTTGCGTTGCCAAATTTTTTAACGCTTTCCTTCCCACCGTTCAGCTTGCTTGATCAGAAATGGTCGTCTCTTTTGACAGAATGAATCTCTTGTCGCGCTCTTTGAATTATTTGGCAGTGACCAAAATAATTTGCATTCAATATAGGCTAACTGCGAATTCTTCGATAATTCTTTATATTCCTTTCGATTTATTTTCGTACATAACTCGCGTCTTGCGCGTCTTTTTAGGTAGACAGCCTTTCAAAATTGCTCGATGCACTTTACAAGTGTATCTTTTCACTTGTCAAATAATTAGGCTATTATGACAGCTTTGTTTTTGATATTTATTATTTTCGGTTTGACCATTCGGCAACCCCCTGGGGCTGATCGAAGCTCAAGACATTGTTCCAAATAGTGCGGGACGAAATCTTACGGTATATTCGATGGAATTGTCCGAACCATTTTACAAATTTTATTCGGTCATCACTGCTACAGTTTCACTCGTAAAACGTAATTTACCACGAATGATTACTCGTGCGAAAAAAATTACGTTAAAACTGTCAACGTTTGCCACACTCTTCGACATTGTAACATTGACTTTGCAGAATCACCTCAATATTGCTTTGCTTCTAAGAAACTGTACAACTCAAAATCATAATTCTTCGTTCGAAACATTTGTTCGTTTCGTTACAACGATATGCGATTCTATTATTGATGCCGTTTGTTTGACCCATTATTTATCGTCGTAAATTTTGCCTACGTTTGCACGGCTGAATTGATAAAAATCATTATTTTGCTATTCCATACACTTTAAACAATTCTTTTATAATTTATATGTTTACGAGATAATACTTCATGTCAGGCATTATGTTTGAAAAATAATTCAAGGTAAATCGTCTGCATTAAGTAGATATCTTAGTTGGATGGAAATTTCGATATCGTGCATCCTGAATATTAAGTACTATGATAATATGAAAATGTTGATAGGTAAATAAATGCCAGTAACAGTTTATTTTATGTAAATGCCAAGTGTTTGTCATTTCCATTGCAAAATTGCTTCTCCGTCCGTGCGTTCGGAGACTTGAAAATTTGTAGAAAATTCTGTCACTCACCGACGGTCAGCCTATCTTCGAAACGCGTTGAAACATTGAACCAATTGCGTTGCCGGTAATATGCCAGGTCTCAGTACTGAAATACTCGACGGGCTATCCGCGATATTTCTATCCCAATGTTCCGATACATTTCGTTGAAAAGATTTCTCGAGTGCGTATTGTTGCATGTATCGCGTGTTTTTTCGACACTTTTGTGTGAATAATAGTAAGAAAATACGTTTAAACGATTGTAAATTTTCATTATCGCTCGAAATTTATCATTTCATTATCGATTTTAACGCTTCGCTAGCAGCACAGCATCGAATGACATGGCTTGAAAAAGTAACGGAAATGAGTTTTTTCTGACTGGAATAGCGATAATCCGTAATTCCGAAATGCTTTGCCTATCGACAAAATTCATTTCTCACACTCCTTTCATCAAACCATACAAAATGAAAAGTATACTTGTTACAAGTATTCGAACAATTTTAAAATTCAAACTTGAAAATACAATCTCGTATCGTTTGTTGAATCGACCAATTAAAAATTACTTTCTGAGACATTTTGTTAAAAATTTATTGTCGACTTCAATTTTTTCCTTTTTTTACGTAGAGACCGATTTTATCGCCGGGTGAACGGAGGTCGTTTGGCCCGAGGTCCAGAACGTGTAAACAAAAGTTTATATTATTATTATATTTAAAAAAAACAATAATTGAACGCCTCGATACAATATAGGGACTTGCATTCGTGGCTCGCTGTTTTGCTAAAATATTGTGCACGAACTCTCCCCACCAAAGTTCGCGCACGATATTTCAGCAATGTTTCGATGCGCAGAACAGCCAGCTACGAGCGCAAGTCCCTTCACTGTATCAAGGCGTTCAATTACCCAAGGTGAACCGTCAACTTTACATCAACTGTTTATCAACCTCGATTCAACGTTGATCGTCAAAGTCAACTCAGTCCAATTTAATTGACATACGACGGTTGATGCAACGTTGATTCAACATTATTAAATGCATTTTTAACGTTGAAACAACGTTGATTCAACGTTATCACACGCATTTTTTAACGTTGAAATAACGTTGATTCAACTTTGTTAGACGTATATTTCGATGTTGAAATAACGTTGATTCAACTTAATTAGACGTATGTATCGACGTTGAAATAACGTTGATTCAAATTTGTTAGACGTATGTTTCGACGTTGAAATAACGTTGATTCAATTGATGTGTTTCCTTCGTATAATAGATTCTTTTCCTCTGTAAAACAGTAACTTTGTTGCAACATCGAATTAATTTAATTTAATTTAAATATTTTTATACAATTATCACATGATTACAAATCAGATTTTGCATTGAAGAAAGCAAATCAGAAAGCAATTGAAATGGTTTGCAAATAATAGAGAAATTTTTGTAATATGCAATTAAAAAAAAAAAAAAAAAAAAAAAAAAAAAAAAAAACAAAACAAACAAAAAAAAAAAAAAAATATAAAAATATAAATAAAAATATAAAAATATAATTATTAAAAATTAAATAATAATAATTAAAGTAATTTTTTTTTCTTATTAAACTAAAAAATTTCAAAAATAATTTTGTTCTTTAAACTATAAACAATACAATTTATCAAAGGAATTAAAAATTTAGTGATTAAATAGACGATTTTTTCATACAAAAGTAAGTTATGATTT